>VZRF01008665.1:510765-555045 GCA_013396875.1 Vireo altiloquus | reverse complement strand
TAAATCAAACGTTTGGGAAGCATTTGGTAGATGAAGTGCTTTCTGCCTAGTGTGGGTCCCAGGATGTCTAGCTTCTGATACTAAGAAGCCCTTTCAGATCCAGGGACTGAAGGGTTATTACTGTGGTGCTAGAGCTATGCAGCTGGAGCATTGTCTTTCTCCCTCTATCATGCTCTCCAAGAAATTTCTCAATGTGAGCAGCAGTTACCCACATGCAGGCGGATCTGAGCTTGCCTTGCATGATCATCCCATTATCTCGACCACTGACAACCTGGAGAGAAGTTCACCTTTGAAAAAAATTACCAGGGGGATGACGAATCAGTCAGATACAGACAATTTTCCTGACTCCAAGGACACACCAGGGGACGTCCAGAGAAATAAACTCTCTCCCGTCTTGGACGGGGTCTCTGAGCTTCGTCACAGTTTCGATGGATCTGCTGCAGATCGCTATCTGCTCTCTCAGTCCAGCCAGCCCCAGTCTGCTGCCTCTGCTCCTAGTACCATGTTCCCTTATCCCAGCCAGCATGGACCTGCTCACCCAGCCTTCTCCATCGCCAGCCCCAGCCGCTACATGGCTCATCATCCTGTGATCACCAACGGAGCTTATAACAGCCTCCTGTCCAACTCTTCTCCGCAAGGCTACCCCACGGCGGGCTACCCGTACCCCCAGCAGTATGGCCATTCCTACCAAGGGGCACCTTTCTACCAGTTCTCCTCCACCCAGCCGGGGCTGGTTCCCGGCAAGGCTCAGGTCTACCTGTGCAACAGGCCACTCTGGCTGAAATTTCACCGGCACCAGACGGAGATGATCATCACGAAGCAGGGAAGGTAAGCCACGGCGCGGACCTTTCTGAGTGTCGGGGCTGAGCCGCGGACTTCGCCGGGGGAGCCGCCCGGAGCCTCCTGCCGCCCCGGCGGAGCCGTCCGCCCATCACCGGGGCCCCTGCCCTGGTCGCCGGGAGCTCCAGCGCCGGTCCCCGCCGGAGTTGGTCCCCGCCGGAGCCGGTCCCAGCTAGGGCAGCCCTCTCTGCCTCCCCTCAAGTTCCCGCGCCCGCTGCCCTCATCCCTTCCCCGCGGAAAGCTCGACGCTCCGGGGAGGGGGTTTATTTTGATTTTTATTTCCCGGTCGCTATCGGGAGCCGGATAAAGCACAACGGCTGGTTCCTCTGCGTGTGTCTGTCGCTGCCGGTGGCTTGCTTTCCTTCTTCCCTTTCTTTTTCCATTTTTCCCCCTTTTTTTCCTTCTTCTTCTTTTTTATTTATTTTTTTTATTATTATTTTTATAGGCGCATGTTCCCTTTCCTAAGCTTTAATATTTCTGGTCTCGACCCTACGGCTCACTACAATATTTTTGTGGATGTAATTTTGGCGGATCCCAATCACTGGAGATTTCAGGGAGGCAAATGGGTTCCTTGCGGCAAGGCGGACACCAATGTACAAGGCAAGTTCCTCCAATTAACACTTTTCTCGACACATATGTAGGTGAGAATGATTAATTAATGCCTTTGCGGACTGGCTCTGGCGACTTCTTAAACGCAAATGGGCCAACTATGGGGTTTTTTGGAAAAAAAAAGGAAAAAAAGGAGGGTGGAGGAGAAAGTAGAAGGTGTTCGGGAAAAAAACTGTTTTAATCATTTTCGTTTAAAATTAAGGGAGTTTTGGCAGTAAAATATTGGTAACTTCACGGGGTCCTTCGCCCTCGTGTGCGGATGCAGGGGCAGAGCCGGGGTACAGGCGAGAACTGTGATGAGGTTGTGTTTTTTGTTGTTTTGCTTAGGAAACCGGGTGTATATGCATCCCGACTCCCCCAACACGGGAGCCCACTGGATGCGTCAGGAAATCTCCTTTGGGAAACTAAAACTTACAAACAATAAAGGAGCATCAAACAACAACGGGCAGGTCAGTGGGGAAACGCAGGGGCTGCCAGAATTATTTTTGTTGCTTCAGTTAAAATCTTGCCGTTTCCGAAAGGACGCGTATTCTTTTTTTTTTTTTTTTTTTTCAGATCGTGCCGTTAGGTGAAAATAAAAGGGGGGTGGTGGTGAGAAAGTCCTCCCATGTTATTTTGCCACGGGCCTCGCCGGCCCTGAGCGCGTTGCCCAAGCCGACACGGCTGTCCTGTGCGGCCGGGGAAGTCCGCAACTGTCCCGGGGAGGCGGCGGCCAGCGAGCTTCGCTCTCCTCGTCCTTCTCGCTCTAATTTCTTCTTTTTTCCCCGCGTCCCCCTCCCTCCTTTTGCCATGCCTGACAGATGGTGGTTTTGCAGTCCCTTCACAAGTACCAACCTCGCTTGCATGTGGTGGAGGTGAACGAAGACGGGACGGAGGATACCAACCAGCCGGGCAGAGTGCAGACCTTCACGTTCCCCGAGACGCAATTCATAGCCGTCACCGCCTACCAAAACACCGATGTAAAGAGCTCCCTGGTTTATTCCCTTCGCGGTCTCCCCGCTCCCCGCAAGGCATCCCACCAGGGACGGCCCGGCTGCTGCCCACCCTCCCCCTGGTCTCCGGCTCCGGGAGATGGGGGTCCCTGTTCCCCACTTTGTGCTGTCCCTTCCTGGGCATCCCGAGGGCGGCTGCAGCCTCTCGGGCCGCCTTCGCCCCAGGAAGCCCCTCCGGGCGCCCGCAGAGGCATCATCCTCTCCGCCAGGACGGGAGCGATCCTGCCCCTCCGCCCGGGGCTGGGCGCTGGCCCGCCGCGTTTACCTCCCAGTCGGAAACGGCTTAGTTAGCTGTTAAGCTGTTATCTTAAGCTTTAAGTCTGCAAAGATCAATTAACATCCTCATTGATTGCGCCGAGGGTGACGGAGCAACTTCCTCAAATTAAAAGCTCGTTAATGCCTGGATGCATTTCGGAGTGGTCTGGCTTTGCTACAGGCTGGTGCCCCCCTTTCAAATGACATATGTTCAGTCCACATTCTCGCTTTAATTATTTTGCTCGATGCAAATGCAAACTCCTAGTTACCATTCTGCGGTACGTTTTGCCTAATTTCTGGATTTCACTATATTCATATCCGTGCACTAGTAATGCCGAACACGTCTCAAAATATGGGGTTAAATATTGAATTCTTTCGTACTTTTTACAACAACGTAAATCTTAAAATTAGACGGTGATGTCTATAAGTATGCCAGAGCTTATTTTTCACGGTTTAAAGGCAGTATGATTGACTAGAGTAAGGCTTGGTCCTTTAAAAACATGTTGGCTGTAGTGGGGTATATTTTTCAGGCTTTCACAACGTTTGCTCTGCTCTTCTCTTTCCTTAGATCACACAGCTGAAAATAGATCACAACCCTTTCGCAAAAGGATTCCGAGACAATTATGACACGTAAGTAAACCGGATTTTTACTACCCTTCTGCCGGCTGCACACACGTGTCAAAGGAGGGAGATTTAGGATGAGGGCTCATTTCACACCGAGATGTGTAATGTCAGGCTTTTCCAGAGCCCTCCGGGAGGGAAGCACATCCCGCTCCCGCACAGGGGCTGTCCCTGCCGCGAGGCCCTGCGCAGCCCTGAGGCCGCTTCCTCGCCTGGGGCCTCGCTGCCCGCACCTGAGTCCGCATCTCGCTTTGGCACTTGCGGCGGTTCTGTTGTTGGTTTTTCCTGGCACGTATCTTGGCGCCTCTTTCCAAGCTTCCGTTTCTCTCGCGCGTAAGGGCGCCGAAAGGAGCACCCAAGCAGCAGGTGCTCAGTCCCCGGCAACCCTCCGGGTCTGCATCATCCCGGGGTCCGCAGAGCCGCTGTCCGGAGGGAAATGTCTTCGTCTCGTTTTCTTCTTCTCCGGGGTTGGATTTTTTTTTCCCCTTCTCCCTTCTGGGTGGAGCTAAAGCCTCTGAAGTTTTAATCGCGGTTTGTCCGTGTTCTGCCTCTGCCCGTCCGCCTCCGAGGCGTTCCCAGCTGTTTGACCCCCCGGCCTTGACCCCCGCGCCACTCGCGGCTGGTGCACCTCCGGCTGCGGCTCCGGGGCGGCATCAGCACTCGGCCTCTGCCGCCTCTCCCGGCCCTCGGGACAATAACGGGGTTATCCCGGCCTGCAGGCCCTGCAGGCAGGCTTTCCCTGGCTCGTGGTACGGCCCGCCCGGCATCCCCCAGCTCAGCTTGAGGCAGCGGGAGGTGGCGGCCGCAGGGCTGCCCATACACCCGGGGGAGCAGGCGGCTTGGGATGTAGCCTGTCCTGCTGCAAGCTCTGGTCTGTGGGACGGGACCCTGGGTGTGAGGAGGAAAACCTTTTTCCTCTCTAAACTGTGGCGGGAAGCGGCCTCACTTAGCCTCGAGCGCCTCATCCCGTGCCTATCTTCAGCGCCGGCTTCAGCCTCTCCCCTGGACCGCGGTCCAGCAGCCACCAGCAGCAGACTTTCAGGACAAGGGTGGGAAGGACGCCGAGAGCTGAACTAGTGCGAGAGGGGCCCGGGGCCGAGCTCCAGCTCTCCCCAGGGAGCAGCTTGTGGTACGGCCGCTCTCTCCCGGGGGCGGAGGTCGCGGATGCTGTGGCGGAGAGCAGGGCCGCCGCCGGGAGGACAGCGGCGGTCCCTGGTGCCACGGAGGGCGGCAGTCGAGCCTGCCCGCTCTCCGGGAGCTCTGCGAGAGTATGTGCGGCCTTTGGAAAGGCTGCGTGGCCTTCGCCCCCAGGCAAAAGTGCTCTTCTCTTTTCGATAGGAAAAAAACTTTATAGGGCGTCACTTGAAAGGAGACGGGGGGAGGGGGAAGCTTCAATGTTGTCTAGCACGTTGAATTTGTTTAAGGGCCAAGTTTATTTTGGATAAGAAATTCCAGGAGGCGTGGAGGGTTAATTAAAGCACAGTTTTAGCCTGAATTAAATACAGATAGTAGTTATTCATCCATTAAAGTTTTTATAATCGCAAATTGCAGCCCAGCATGAGAGAATTATATATAGGCCAAGCAGGGAACACTGGAAGTGTCTGGCTTTACATTTCCTACAGTAGGTGTTTAAAGATTAGCTTAATTTAAACTCAGTAAAATGTTGATGGTTCGTCTGTGACTCCCAATAATAAGTGTTAAACAGCCGATAGAATTCCGTAGTCTGCCACTCACGCTGTTCGCGGCAAATGACCGGGCTGCCTGTTGCGCATGTGGTGGGACCGGTCAATGTGTCACTGCGCGGGATTCCACGCCTTTGGGTTGTGGGTTCGGACCGGACAGAGGGATCTCAGCCCCGGCAAGGAATGGCCAGCCGATTCCGAATGATTTGTTCTCCATGCTTGCCCTCGTCTTTCCTCTTCCCCATTAAAGGCCCTCGGCGCTACTGATGCCGGAGGCCAAGCCCGGAGAGGAGCGCAGGCTCTCGGCCGGGCAGGAGCGCGCTGGGACGGCGCCGTCCCGTTCGTCCCCCGAGGGCAGCGTCCGGCCGGGCGGCGCGCCCAGGAGGGCGCCGGGCTGCGGCGGACACCCAGCTCTCTCCCCTTCTCTTGGGCAGGATCTACACGGGCTGCGACATGGACCGGCTGACGCCTTCCCCCAACGACTCGCCCCGCTCGCAGATTGTGCCCGGGGCCCGCTACGCCATGGCCGGCTCCTTCCTCCAGGACCAGTTCGTGAGTAACTACGCCAAGTCCCGCTTCCACCCCGGGGCAGGAGCCGGCCCGGGGCCCGGCGCCGACCGCAGCGTGCCCCACACCAACGGGCTGCTCTCCCCACAGCAAGCCGAGGACCCGGGGGCCCCCTCGCCGCAGCGCTGGTTCGTCGCCCCCGCCAACAACCGCCTCGACTTCGCCGCCTCCGCCTACGACACGGCCACCGACTTCGCCGGCAACGCGGCCACGCTGCTCTCCTACGCGGCCGCGGGCGTCAAGGCGCTGCCGCTGCAGGCGGCCGGCTGCGCCGGGCGGCCGCTGGGCTACTACGCCGATCCCTCGGGCTGGGGGGCCCGTAGCCCCCCGCAGTACTGCAGCAAGTCGGGCTCCGTGCTCTCCTGCTGGCCCAACAGCGCGGCGGCGGCGCGCATGGCCGCCGGCAACCCCTACCTGGGGGAGGAGGCCGAGAGCCTGGCCCCCGAGCGGTCCCCCTTGCCGGGCGCCGAGGACTCCAAGCCCAAAGATTTGTCCGACTCCAGCTGGATCGAGACGCCGTCGTCCATTAAGTCCATCGACTCCTCCGATTCTGGGATTTACGAGCAGGCCAAAAGGAGGCGGATCTCCCCCTCGGACACCCCGGTGTCCGAGAGCTCCTCGCCCCTCAAGAGCGAGGTGCTCACCCAGCGGGACTGCGAAAAGACCTGCGCCAAGGACATCGGCTATTACGGCTTCTACTCGCACAGCTAGGCGCGGCCGTCGGCCCGCCGTCCTTTTGCACAATAACTCCTCCGCGTTAGCGCACTGCCCCCCTCCCCTAGCTGCCCCATCCGTGCCCCGGCCCGGCCCAGCCCGGCAGGGAGGCAGGCAGGCAGGCTGAGCCGCGGCCGCCGCCCCCCCGCCCCTCTCCCCGCCCGGCCCGGTCCGGTCCGGTCCGGCGGCGCCCCGGGGGCGCGGGGGGCACTGCCGCACCGAAACCCACTGATCAGTAGGATGCTTAGACTCTCAAACCGTACAGCGCTTCCTTCCTTTTACCACGGATGGATTCTAGGGGAAACAGTAATAGTGGGGAAAACAGCCTGTGAAATGCCTGTACATAGTATTTATTTTATTGTAACAGATTACTTTTCTTTGGTTCAGTTTATTTATTATTTGTTCGGATTTTTTTTGTTTTGTTTTCATTGTTAAGTCACGAAACTCAGATCCTGTTTCAATTTCTTTACCCCATACCCTGCTCTTTGCTCCCTCTTCCTCGTACCCCTCCCCAGGTAAACACTTTTCCTAAATGCCTCTGGTAATGTAAGTGGTCCATAGCTGTAGCAGCGAGTAATGGGTTTCTCGCTTTCTCTCCGATTCCTCGCATGAAATAATTACGCGGTGCCCTGGGTTAACACAGCTAAGGAATAGCTCAGCTTTCCCTTCAAAAGAACAGAAATATGTCTCATAGGAAATTCGATTAAAGGAGCATAACGCTTTCCAAAACCAAAATTAACTGCCTCTTATTTTTCTTTGAAAGGAATAGCTCGAGATCAGCAATATTATTATTTTTGTGGTATCCCCCTTCCCCTGCCCCCCAAGTGCCAAATCCTTTACTGGTCCCCGCAGGTGCCAAATATGCTAACAAACTATTTTCAAATTCCTTTGCAGTTTCCCCCTCTTTCTTTATATTGCTGTAAATCTTTGTAATGAATAATCTTAAAAAAAAAAAGAAAAAAAAAAGAAAAAAAAAGAAAAAAGATATAGACGACTGAATTGTTGGTAACCATAGTGTAGTCCAGTGAAGATGAGTTGTGAGTTGTATATTTTACTGCATTTAGTTTTGGAATTGACTTTTTCATAAAGTAGCTAACCAAGATCTGACTTCCTGGGGAATCAAATGCACATTAAAAGTAAGAGTGATCATTCTTGTAAACCTCTTATTATACTATTGAAGGAGAACTAATGTCCCTCCAGGACTCCCCCCCGGTGAAGCAGAATAGTAAGTCTTCGGATTTTGAGTAGCAAATCTATACAATTAACGCATTTTTATATGGAAGAAAAAAAAAAAAACCATTACGAACTGAAATATGCATCAGGCTAAATATTCAGTCTAGATTACACTCGACGGGGAAATTTCCTAATAGAAATTCAGGGTCATAAACGTGTGTATATTTTTGACTCTTCTGTAAATCGAATGTTGTGATTTTTATATTTGTTCTGTTACGTCTGTGGAACTGAATAATTTATACCAGTACATGCTCCATTGAGAAATGTTTCGGTTTTTGCCCGTTTGTATCGTCTGTGTAGAACAAGTAAAATAAACCTGGCAAAACGTTAACGTCGTGTCGGAAAAAGCACTTCGCCGTTTTGCAAGTAAGAGATCGGGTGAGGCCAAGGGGAAGAGGCTGGCGGACCGGAGCGGGAGTCCCGCCGCTGCTCTCCCTGACGGAGCTGGTCCGCTTGCCCCGCGCCCGTCCATTTTTTTTTCTGGGGGGAGGGGGAGGTTGTGGAAGAGCGTAGGGGACAGTGCTTACAGCTCGTGGCCAAGCGTGGAGGTTTGCAGTCGGCGAAAGAGGGAGATTAAACCCCGTCGGTTTTGAGAGGTTTATAATTATCCCTGTGTTTGACGCTTAAAAACCCTGACAGCACTTCGCAGGCGGGAGAGGTGCCTGGCGCGGGGCGGGGGGTGCCATCGCTGGCAGAGCAGAGGCGAGGGACACAACGCTGCCCGCCCGCAGCCTCCCCTTGCCTTCCCGGGGCGGGGGCTGCCCTGGTGGAGCCCCGAGGTGCCCCCAAGGCGGGCTCCCTTTCGGGGGAGCAGCTTGCCCTACTGTGCAGGAGCCGAGCCCTCACTCCTGCAGCACTACCTCTTCCTCTGCGACCTTCCCGGGCCTCTGCCCCCTTTAGAGACAGCCACCTGTGGGCTTTAGAACAGGCGCTGGTCCGGCACCTGCGTGGGCCGAGTCCGCAGGGGCTGGAGGTTTACTCTGATTCCACGGTGGGGTAAGCGCGGTGTGGAGCCGTCAGAGGGATTCTTTCCTGCCGCGGTATTGACAGGGGGCACCTGAGCAGCCCAACTGGGTTCCGTCCCCTCCACCCAGGCCAAGGTGCGGGGCCCGAGCGGAGCCCTGCGCACCCAGCGCCTCCGCCGCCCCTTGGGGCCGCGCCGACCTGTGCCGGGGCCGGGCAGCGGTGCCAGCCCCGCGGTGCCGTCGGGCTTCAGGCGCTGCCTCGGGACGTCTCCCGAAAAGGTGCCGTGGGGCAGTGCCCCCGGGACCGCCCCTCGGAGAAGCGCGGGCTATGCGCGCCCTTCCCCAGCCGCCTCTTCCCGAGCAGCGGGGGCCGGGGTGCCGCACGCGTCCCCCGCGCATCGCCCGCACCTCTCCGCCTCCGGCCGGCCCCGGCTGCCCCCCCAGCGGCGCCCCAAGGGGCTGTCCCGGCGCCCTGTCCGGGGCTTTCCGCACCCTACTTAACCCATGGCATGTTCCCGGCCCTCCTTCCCCGCTCTCGGCCAGCAAAAGCCGCCCCCTTCTCCCCTCGCCGCCGCCGGTCCCGCTGCGCTGCCCCCCGAGAGGGCAAAGGGAGCGGCCCGAGGCTCCGCGGCGCTCCCTGCCCGCCTCCCCTGCGCTGCCGCGGGGCTGCTGCCCGCCGGGCGGTCACCCCGAGCACACCGCTGCTCAGGGAGGTTCCGTCAGGTTTTATTTAGAGGGGGTTATCCAGCGGGTCTGGAATAAATACGTAACGTGTGACAGGTCTGAAGAAAGTTCTTCCCTGCGCGCGAGTGGTTGGTGTTATTCCGTAACTATTTGGAGAGGATAATTCCCTAACTATTTGTGTGAGAGACTGGAAGAGATAAGGGCTGCAGAAGTTAAAAAGGTTATTCCTATCGGTAGGTCACTTTATTACTATTATAATTTTTTAGAATATTATTTTTAGAGGCGCACCTGTATATCTGCTAAACATATGTCTACCAACACGTTAAAGCATTTGCGTTCACCGAGGAGAGAATGTGCGGGTTTTGACCTGGTGTGTTTAAATTGCAGCGTGTGCAGTTTAGTTGAAGTAAACTCCCGAGTATGAATTTGTTAGAACAGCAATTAATTTCATGAATTTTACGTGAAGTGTAATTAACATTATTATTCTAGGCGTGCTGAATGGGTTTTAATTTAATTATTGTGTAAAATAATCTATTTAACTGCCTTTGCTTTATTTTATATAACACAAAATCAAGCTCCAATCTGTAGAAAGTAATTCAAAGTTCCTATTGGTAATACTTTCTATGATGTTTTACATTAATACTATATCAAATGTAATACAGTGATTTACGCTCTGCAGATTTTGCACGAGTACGCTATGCATATTTGATGACACATTGCATATTTTAACAAGGTTTTTAATGACTGATTGAAATGTTTGCTAAGATATTTTTTAAGAGCTGGAGGAGAAATGGTTGTGGAAAATGTGTGTAATAGAATAGTGATAAGGATGGGAGGGTTTTGATTGACAGTATGAGGAAGCAGATGGATGACTAGGTAGGTCAGAGGTAAAGATGCCTTTGACAGCTTTTTAAGTTCCTTTGGCCATTTTGGTCCAATGAATCATGCAAAACATGTGTACATTACCAAACTGATGTCTCTGCATCGTTTACTGTTGGAATCCTCATCTTTTCAAACCCACCCTAACCTTCTTTCATCACCACTTGACGTGCTATGTCTAAACTAGATTGCAAGATCCTAAGAAGGCAAGAATCTGTCTTGTATTACTTGTCAGCAAAAAAAAAAAAAAAAAAAAAGAAGGAAAAAATTAGGAAAAAAAGTCATGTAAACCTATGGAGCTAGAAGAACAACTGCGACAGATTGGCAGAATAGGCGTAAGGTGGGACACGTTCTTCTTAATTTTCACTGTCTGGCCATCACTCCCCTCCCCTAGGTAGTGCTCAAGGGAGTTGTGGTGAACAATGATTTCTCTTTTTTTATTCCTCCAAATGGCATAATCTGAATTTTCATAAGTCTGATAAGAGACCTAATTGCATAATTTTCCTTTTAACATTATGCAGTGAGTGCTGTTGCTATAGTTAAAATGGTTTTCCTGGCAGTCTGTTTTTCAGGTGCTTTGCATGCCCCTCGCAAATTACTTTGTCAACTGGAAATGCTCTGATTCTTCCCTGTAAAAGGGTTACTGTTTTTGGAAATCTTATTTAAATTGCATAGAACAATTTTAAAATCTGTGTGATACAAAAAAAGAATGTGTGTGTATTGGGAAAAGCAGAGAGAAAGGATTTTGCGTGAAAGTACACTTTCCAGGTACTTTCTGTGCAGAATGGACACAAGTTTTCATTCCAAGTATTAGAACTTGTCATAAATGTGGTTTTCAGTAGGGAATGTGTCACTTGCTAAGATACGGGGGCAAAGTCAAAGAAAAAATATCGAAACAGCAGAGTGATAAGTAGAGGGAAGGCAGCAGACTGTTTGCATTCAGTACCGAGCTCTTTCCAGATAATATATTTGTGGTAGGTCTAGAGATCCGCACAGCTCACTAGTAATGTTTCATGCTTTTATCAGAACGCGTATTAATCTGGAAATGCAAACAAAAGCATCGCTTATTTCAGAGCATGGTCCCCCAAAAGCTGCCCATTTGTTCGAATATGTATGTCTGAAAAAAACAGATATTGGTTGAAATATATATATTTAACTCTTGAATTTTTGAGCATATGTAATATTTTACTTCTTGGGTGTAGAAAAATTATGAATCCATTAGAATCCAAGGCTGCCATTGCTGATTAGATGTAACTTTTGACCTTATAAAATATATTACACAATAAAACCTGTGATGTTTTATTCATGCTATCACTGTGATTTGTCATAGTTGGAGTGTTTCTAATTCTAAGGGGCTGATGTGAGTACGAATGATCTTCTTGGTCTTAAATTGACTTTTTAGGCCAATTTTTTTTGTTTTTTTGGAACTGAAAGCAAAAAGGATGAAAATGTCAGGTACTTTGCTTCTGTGTAAAACTGTCTATATTACTACACGGATATTAAGCTTTAAATAAGAAACAGCTGGTAATGACTTTGAATCTGTTTTAAGAGACATTTTAGGTAAAATGTTGATAGCTTGTAAATGTGTATTTCTGCCTTAGTCTCTGATCGTGCATACAAGTTCATATGTGTGAACAACGTAAAGTAAGAGGTCAGTCCTACAAAGACTATTCACTTGTCTAAAAATTCACAGACATAAATGTTTTCAGGATCAAGGCCTTTTTCAATAATTGTGATAGTCGTGTACCTTGAAGTGACTGACTGATTTAGGATACACTTAATAATTTGATTTTTTTTAATATAGCAGAAACATTGATGAGTTACCAAAGCACATCATCCAAGCTCCCACTTCAGTCATTTGAAATATAATTTTTTGGCTTGTTTGGGTAGATTTTTTTAACTGACGGCACTGGCACATAATTTAAACTTTCTAAAAGTCACGTCAATTTCTGTGGGCCATGTTACGGAATTCAGTTTTGTAAGTAAGCTTCTTTCTTTAGTCATATTTAGTTACACATTGGCTGCTTTTTTTTATCCGGAAAGCAAATAATGGTCTGGGACTGAAGGGTGAAAGAGCAACATGGATATTTTGAGTTGAGAGAAATTTTGTGCTGTTGTAAGATGTCCTAGTTTAGACGAAGACATCCACCCACCCACTGAGAATTAAACTGAAATCATGAATGTAAGCTAAAAAATTTATTTTGTGATTGATCAACACCTTGATTACAGCTTATTTCCCTTTGGGGAAATGTTTGCTGCCACGTTTTTGACTTCCATCTCAGAATATTGGTGTTGCTCTCTCACCCTTCAGTCCCAGACCTCCTGCTGGAGACACTGCAGAAGTATGGTGGTCCTCTCTGGCCCTGGGGAAAGTTGTGGCTCATCCTGCATTGTCTGGGAAGTCCCTCTGAGGGCCTGGCAGGAGCACCTACTGCCTTGCCTCTTGCTCTGTGATCGGTGCCTGTGTGTCACTGGCTGAGATCTGCGGTGCAGTGACACAGAGAAAGAGCTGCTCCTGCATCCCCCCTCGGCAAACCCTTGAGGCATCTCCCCTCTCCCCACATTCCCACTGCTTTCCCACTTGTAAAGCATGAGGTGTTTGTACATAGTTGTCACTTTAAGCTTTGTGTAAGCTCTCTCCTGGAAGTTCAATTTACTCTTGCATTATGAGAAGGAACATTTCCCTTGAATTAGATGCAGGGTATTGAGGAAGAGGTAAAGGGCTTTGCACTCTGTTGCCACTTCCTGACTTTCCAATGGAACCCACCATGAATAAGTGATGAGGGTGGGGATATTTATCAAAAACCTCCAGGTGGTTTAGTCACCTGCGTTTAGAAATTATGAAAATCTCATTAAAAATTCTCCTGTACTTGTGGTTCTAAATGACTTTCATGCTTTTTACAGTTTTATTCCTGTGAACATCATTGAGCAGTTATTTCAGTTGTGCATTGAGGACGGCATTTTTTGCCGAGTTAGGGTCAGAATAGCATGGATGAAATCCTCAGCTGGTGTATAGTTATGCCGTTTTATGGGCTTCAGTGGTTCAATACTGCTTCGTATTGAAATTGATTGTCCCCTCCTGTGGTTTAGATACTATAAAAAGTAGGTGCTGCTTGACGGAAAGGACCAAGTACTAACTGATATACAAACTGATACAAAAATTTGTTTCTCCTGTGTTAAAATAATTATGAAAACATGAATGGATAAATTACTCTACCCACATTTTTTTTGCCTCTATATAGATTATGAGAATAATTGAGGCTTCCTTTTTGTTTATTGTCAAGTTTGATTCTCATGATTAAATCGTCTTAATAATTAAATCAAAGCAACTAACTTAGTGTGTGTAATACAAGAATTTTCCCCCTTTTGGAGGCAATACTTATACCAGCTATATTCTTTTAATATAAAAGTATTGTTCAGAAATTGAATGGAAAGGAATTAACCAGATATTTCAATACTTCTTGTAAGTGTTTAGGAATTTGTAATGCCCAAATTCTTTTCACCTTCTTTGAAGTGTTATCTAGTGTAGCTCATTTTTCCCTTTGTATTAAATACTAAAAAACCCTCTGATGTTAGTATAGTATTTAAAATATTTCAGTGTTTCAGTTGCTGTATTTCCATATCTTGTTCACTTATAACTTGTAAGTCACTTATAACATATAAGATCATTATATACATGAAAAGTATTTTTAAATAATGGGGTTTTTTTTTAAATCACAAACAAATTCATTTGTATAAGCAGATGTAAACTAATGTGAAATGTAATGGCAGAAATAAAATATGGGCCTATAAAACTGAACATTATTTTAATGGCATGCGGATGTAAGATTTCTTCAGGACTATATTGGCCCATAGACCATTTAGTCAGATATAATCTGGAGGGTCTATCCCCAAAGCAGCCCATTACTGGTATATGTCTATTTTCCAAATACCCTGTAACTGGAGAAGCAACACAAATGGTTGTCCTGTAACAGTGTAAAGTTTAGTGTATATATGCACGTAAGCCTTTGTAGGATCAGGGCCCAAATCTGTTCTGCTTTGGCAGTACTCTCTGTTGTGGGTTTTGGGGCGTTTTTTTTCCTCCGGGTAATTAAAATGCAGTTCTGTCACTGTGGTCACATTTCCCAGTTATAGAGGGACAAGAGCAATGCCTGTGCTAAATACACAATGTGCTAAACAGTAGCTATATTTAATTTTGACTTTGTTTTAATATCTACAGTTGCCTCAGGATAAGGATCTAGGAGATTTCAAGTGTAGTTCTGTGTACTCAACCCTTTTCACGAGGGTTGTTTTGCTGTCAGCTCAGCTCTCTGAAGTCACTTGGATGGTGATGGTGCTGTTGCATGGGAAAGGCTGCCAGGCTGGTGGGTGCAAGGGCAGGACAGTAGGAAGCTGGTGATCCCTTTCACAGGCAGGTAGGAGATGGGCTTATCTCTAACCCAAAACCTGCTTTCCGAGAGCTGTTTAGGATAAGGCATGCGACCGCTGAATTCCTGGGTGGTGAAGCGGCAGAGCTCCAAGCTGATGCACATACACAGGTCCCCAGGCAGCTTCTGCTCTCTTCCCCTGGTAGATCTCCAGAGCTTCCCCGGAGCTCTAGCCCCTGCCTTTTTCTCCACCATCCTTTTCCTTACTGGGGGGCACTTCATTGGCTTTTCCATGGCTTGCGGTGTTTAGAACCTGAGCACATAGATGAGCACTTTCTCCTGTAACTCCTTCTGCCGAGGATGCTTAAACAAGGAAAGCCTTGCTCGGGATTAGTGAAGAGGATGAGATCCATGCAAGGCTGCTTTCTTTTGTACCCAAACTTCTAAATTTACATTTACATACATTTTCTTGTGATTGTAAAGGGTTTACCTCATATAAAATATTTAACATGACACATTTATAAGAATCTATAATGTAAAACCTTTTTAACATTTGTAGTTGTATAATCAGTGTCCATTTCTGAGTTTCTTCTTCAGCAGTATGTAACAGGTGAACTCCTATTTTTATGAGTGTTTCATTATAACTTATGAGGCCTCTGCTGACCTCATTTTGATTTGTAAAAGCTTTTTTGAATTTAAAAAAACAAAGAATTTTAACCCCATTTTCAAAAAGGTTACTGGCAAGAGCAGATCTTAAAATAACCTACTTAAAATGTATTATTTTGTAAAAACGTTTAAACTTGTAAAAAATTCTTGTCCACTCCTTAATTGCAAGAAAAGTGTGTCATGTTAAGTCAATATAGAATTAATCTATAAGATTAAATATTTTCTCAAATAATATTATTTCTGAACAACAGAAGAACATTCTATAACTAATATGCATGTTTTTTGAGTTACGTATATGCACTGTTTTGCCTGAGAAATACTGAGGTTTGTGTCTTTTGGTTTGTTTTTTTTTTTCCCCATAGAAAAGTAGTCAGTGTAATGCAGCTTTTTCTCCCGTATTTTTTTCCCATCTTTCCCATCTCTTATTATTCATCAGAGATTTAGGAGCAACTCAGCTAGCGCTTTTATTTGATGCCATCACATTTTTCTTCCTTTTTATTTTGTGTAAGACTAGGTTGCTATTGTTATATTTGCAATATCCTTTGCAAAGTTTCGTCTTGTATTACAATGCCTGCAATGACAAACCACAGCTAGTCTGAGCCTGGGAATACTTTTCCTGAGTGTCTCCACCATCAGTCTATGGTGTGTGTATGTCAGTTTTACCGAAAGCTTGGATAGGGTATCAGCTGTCACTGAATCTTGTCTAGATTTATATTCTAGCTGTAAACCTCACAACTGTGTGAAGACTAGCCTCTGCAATCTAGGCGATGAAACTTCAAAATTCTTCCTCGCGGCTGTTACTAGTGGCTTTGTTTCTGACAGCTTCTAATTTTCTGTACATAATAAAATCAATTATTTTGCATGTATATGCTAAAGCTAGAGGCTGTTTTTTGACTGTGCATGCTACAATTAGTTATGTAAATAGCAGCATATGCTACAAGTTTTCAGTGCTCACCCTGTCTTTACAGAAGTGTTGGCTCAGGCTCTGCTTCGAAGTTAGTTGGCAGAGGTGTTTGGTGCTCCATGGCTCAGGCTTTGAAGGCATTGCTTTCTTCGGCAGCTCTCTCTCATGTTTAGTGTTTCAGCCTATAGTACCTGTGTGTACACCAAAGCCAATGCATGCCTCGAATACATGAGGAATTTTGGTAGCCAGACTTTTAAATCTCCCCACATTTTTTCGTGATTCATAATAGGGGTAATCGTGTGCTATTGAACACCTCCTGCCTGTGCATATCCAGCTTCTCCCTACCCCACTTAGACTATTTCTTCAAGTTTGAACTTATGTTTCTGCCTAATGATTTCTAAACCAGGCCTTTCCAGAGATTTTGGGGTATTTAATTAAGTTAAATTATAATTTATTCCCGTGTGAAACCCTTAGTATTGCAGTCTTCTCAATATCATCAAATACTTTTGTTTATTTTTGCAAAATACTTCAGCTGCAGGGTGTAATCCAAAAGGCAGGTTGCTCTCTACAACTGTGTGAAAGGAGGTGGTAGTGAGGTGGGGGTTGGTGTCTCTTGCCATGTCTCAAGAAAAAGGATGAGAGGAAATGGCCTTATTTTGCACTGGGCAAAGCTCAGATTAGATATTGGAAAAAAAAAATCACTGAAAGAGTGGTTATGCATAAGAGTAATCCCTCCCAGGGAGGTGGTGGAGTTCTTAGAAACTTTCGAGAGGAGTCTGGATGTGGCGCTTGGGGATATGGTTTAGGGATGGTTATGGTGGTGCTGGGTTGGTGGTTGCAGCAGATGATCTTGAAGGTTTCTTACAACCTTGATGGTTCTGTAAAGCAGGACATTCCAAGTGGTGTTTTAAAAGTGCACACGTGCAATTGTTCTTTTTTTTTTTTTGTCCCCCTTAAAGATTTTTCTGGAGCACTGATAAAGCACCCAGTGTGGAGAAGGTTTTGATCTCTGAATCTTAAATTACAGACTTTCCTAGTATGAGTCAGAAAACCAGACAGGTTTGTTAAAGCCTATTGTCTATTACTTTTTTGCTAGCTCCTTTTATAGGGGAGATATTATTTAAAAAATGATTTTGGTTAAGAGTTCATGTTGGGGCATCATCTACTAACAGAGGATATTTGTTAGATATACGTGTTCCTCCAGAATTCATTAATAAGGTTAACTTATCTCTTGAGTTAGCTCTGTGCTAGTACTTTTAAGAATCATGTATCTTTTGTATTTATATGGTAACACCTTACTGCTGTGGGCATATGATAGTAAAGCTGCAATGCAATCATAAACAGGAGCTTCATGGCTGGTGTCAGACTGAATTTAGGTGTTGTGAAAAGCCTCTGAAAAAAATTATTCCAACAAGATGTGTGAGAAGCCAAGCCCCTATTTTGGATAAACCAAAGAAGTCATTCGATATTTTGAAGACTAGTTGATAGGCTCGTATCTAAGAAGTAAATAATTCAGAGTCTGCTGGGGGCATAAGACTGAAAATATGCTGGGTCAGTATATGTCATCATAGGTGAGGAAAGATCCTAAACCTAACACAGTAAAATAAAGTTATTTTTTAAAAAAAAGGACCTGGCATAGTCTGAAAGGTGAAAAAGAAAATGCTATAGCACAGTGTAATTGATGAGCTGGGTTGGTAGAAAGAGAATTACAAAAGGAGAGACCAATCATAACTAGTACAAGCAACAGTCTTCCATCAAAATCCTTTGACTGTTTTCTTCTACCAGGATCATTAGCTAGTGATTACATGAATGGGACCTCTTATTTTAGAGAAAGACAAAGGTCACTCCCTGAGCTGAAGATTTTAATTCCTGCATATTGCTAAACAGTTGCATTATTCTCTTCTTTGAGGGAGGGTTTGTTAGCACACACCTTCTACTTTGTCATAGATAAAATATTCACATCTTCCTATTTCTGAACATGCATGATGGGTCTTGAAAGAGGAAATTCCAGTGATGAAGTGACCTGTTGGTCTAATAGCAGCTGCTTACAAATCACAGAATCATAGAATATACTCATTTGGAGGGAAACTACCAGGACCATTGAGTCCAAATCCTGAGTCTCCACAGGACAGCCCCAAGACACACATAATTTAACTAAGATGTTGGTAACTATACTTCTTAAAATTCCTTTTTTAGCCCTTTGTTCAACCTAAATTTATCTTTTAAAACCCATACCATTGAACATGTGCAACATCTATGTATATGCAAATACTTAGAAACCAACTGCAATTATGTTAATTATATTATTGATAAGGTAAATGATAAATAGAGAAGTCAGTATGTTAATTTGGCCTGATTAATGGTTTGAAATGCTGCTTTTGTAAGTATTTTTTTTTTCTTTGAAAGTAAACCTATTCTCCAAATGTATTTAAAATGTTAATAAACTATTAAATGAACAAGTAACACTATATTCAACATTTTTACACCATTTCTACAGTGGGTAAAATTGTAGTATAAAGTTGGTGTATACTCGATAACAATTTACATGTTTATTTTACCATCTGGTAAATGTGTAAACGATATTTTGAGAAGCACATTTCAAATTCACTTTAACAACTTATCCCCGACAATATGTATCCTATCTCATGTACTGACTGGAAGGATTTTGAAAACCTCTCAGAGAGAAATGCAGTAACAAAACATTTATTTTTTTTAGTGATGAGTAAGATCAAGCTTAGCATCAAGTTGGAGGTCTTTCAGTATTTAGGAAGGATTTTAGTGCATTACTGGTGTCAAAGAGAGATTTCAGACTGTTTTACACACTACGGTATAAAGATATCATTTCATCATCCCTAAAGAAACCATAGGGTGCATAGGTAGTAATAACAAAACAAATACAGTTTGCTGTGTTGTTGTATAACTGTATTGTATCCTTTCCAGGGGGTTTGAATTTGCTGTCTCTTGTGTCTAAATATGGGAAGCTCATTATTAGAAGTGTTACAGTGAACCCCAAGTGAATTGCTTTTCTCATGTACTTTAACAGCACTTTGACACTGCAGCCTTCTGCCTTTTTATTTTAGTCTTCTGTTTATTGGTCTCTCTGGATTAAATTGCAAGCATTTTCTTAAATACACCAAACTAGAGAATATTCTGTTGTAGCTCAGCTTTTATTCACCCTTTCCTAGCTGCTACTAATCTTAACTGAAAAACAAAAACCCAATAACCCTCCCCCCGATATTAAAAAAAAAAAAAAAAATTCCAAACCCCAAAAAAGATTTCCTTTTCTGCTTCCCCAACCCCCTCCAAAATTTAAAAAACCCTGCCCTGAACGCAAGCCTGCCTGGAGAACACCTCCACACTAATGACCATCTGGCCAATCTGCAAATGAGGTTTGAGAGCAGATTTCAAATGTAGGCACCAGCTAGTTTGTGCCTTGCATTAGTCCATTAGTATTTAAAAGATTTGAAAGCATTTAGGCAACTAGAGAGCAGGCAGGTGCCTTAACTTTGGGAAATCCAGTCAAGCATGTCCTTGTTCCTTCCAGGGCCTAAATGCCCTTGTTCTGGTACCTGAGCAGCAATGTTCATTTAGAGCTTGCAGCAGCCAGCTTGGCTTGAGTATATACACTTTGTAAGGGGCAGTAGTCTTCAAACACCTTTGAAAATGTATTGGTGAAAAAACCCATAGAAAATTATTTGTACAAAATCTAGTTAACTTCTGCACCAAAGTTAATGAATTACAGCATTCATATCTTTTTATTTATGTGCTATTCAGCATATGGGGAGAAAACCCTGATTAGAACAGTCTAATCCAGTCCTGGTCTTGAGTAATCAGAGAAACCTGTGAGATCTTAAAATCAGGTTTTAGCCAAATAGTAATAACAAAACCAGGTCGCCATTAAACAACAACTTTGATCTTAAAAAGATGTATCTATTTTTGAGGTTAATTAAGCCCGCTGAATTTAACGTTACTGTTTTGTTTCATTTGGTATTAAATATATTTCGCTAATGAATTTCAGGTTTAGCAGTTATTTTCTCTTTTTGCTTACAGATATTAGACAAGACCTTTGCTGTTTGTAAATTGTAAAAATCCTGTTTGAACATAATCAAAGATGATCTATTTCTTAGCAGACTGCTAAAGAAATATTTTTACTTTTTACCTCTCTTCCCTTTGCTGGCTTCTTGTTTGTCTCAGCTCTGTGAAAAGTGCTGTCAGCCTTATGTAAACAATAATTAATTGTTGTGTTTTCAATGATAAAAAAATGGATCAAGAAACCCTTTCAACATAGGAGCAGTGGTTGTTAAGGGCACCTGCTCTTACAAAAGAACTTCCTACAGGAGCTAATTAGTTCATAGGTAAAGTCCCAGTTGATAGAACCTGCAAACAGAACTGAATCTGAGGTTTGTAGGACCTATAGAAGTTTTAAATATGTACCAAATTTGTCTTTCTTTATGGATTGACTACTGGTGTCTATATTACAGAAGCAGATGATCGTGAAATTACTCAGATGTTTAAAATGGTGTTTAATTGGAATCATCTGGAAAAAATGAGCAACACTTGGAAAATCTACTTGAAAGTGATCTGCAGAGGCATCCTGAAATGATACAGGTTTGAAGGTAGGCAGTAAATGGACAAAGCTTTGAATAGTGGGTAACATTTCTTTTATTATTCTGTATTAGGATTTTAATATTGCAATTTTTAAAATGGAGAATAGTTTAGTCTGTAGCTATTTACTGTCAAAAATGGTGCTTGCAGTCAGGAGTGCCAACAAGGAATGTGCCCCTTACCCCACGATCACACCTATCATGGTGCTTTTCAAGAATAAGGTCTCCTGGCTTGCAAAATGTAAGCTGTTTCCCTTTAAGTGAAAAAATATCCAAGCCACTTAAGAATGATTTAATAAAAATTGACCTTTTAAAAAAGTAAGTTAAAATTATATATTTAGTTCTTGTATTGTTAATAACTGGTGTTCGTTTGCCTCAGAAAATCCTCTCTCCCATGCTTTTCGTGTGTCTTCTTATTTCAAAAAATTGTAAATATCAAACTATGTATTCAGTGTTCTAACTTTTTTAATTACGATTTTAAAATTAAATGTGACATTTTATAGATTTTGATATTGACTAATATGGACCTTTTAAAGTGACATAAATACATAAATTGAGATTGATAAATTTATTTCAGACTACCATATGGGAAGGCTGATTACAAGGGCATGTGGAGCACAAAGCCAATTAAAGATATTCTTATTTCTTACTGTGGACCATTGCTGCCTTCTCCATGTTCCTTGGAAGCTAAACTGAATAGCATTTACAAAAAATATTAAGCTAAGGGTATCATCATAAATTCTCCCTTTATGTAGTCCTGTTCTCTATTGACAGTCAGATTTGCATCAAAGAACATGACACCAGTGACTTGCTGGCAGCTTAAGTAATTGGGGAAAAAAGTGGTTATTCATATGGAAACAGGAGTTGGCTCATTACAGCCAATCACCTGAATAGCAAATGGTATGGTTGCCAATAGATGGAGAAAAAGGCAAGTCTAGTGGAAAATAGGAGCATTTAAAGGCCAAGAAAAGACATATGGTCTGTCTATGCTTGCCTTATACGCCTGGAAATTATAAATTAAGCTACAATATAGCCCATCACCTTAATGTGAAAATTTTCCATTTTTTTCCATCTAAATCTTAAGAAATTTAGCAGATTTGGCTAGTAACATTGACTGGCTCTTGTGTCAGCATTTAAGTTCTATATAAATATAATAACTGAATTGATTCTTGCCTAGTATTTAATTCTGTTATGGCCATAAAAGATGTACTTCTGAAATAAACTCTCTCTCATTGCAATTATTGATGTGGACCTGTTTTTTCCTTTGCAGATGTCTATATTTCCAGGCAAGAAAAAAAGAGTGAATAGTCCTTGGCAGCTACATTTTATAAGGTAAATACGGTGAAGTTGACTGGAAATTTGTCTTCAAGCACTGAAAACATTTTAATGGCTATATTTCTCATTTACTGTTGGTTGTAGTAATAATTTTAATTTATTGTTCGAAAGCTCTCCTGTACTCTGTTATTCCTATAATGAAATAGGAGTCCAAGTTTAAGCAACACTGGGCTTGTTGAGGTGGCTACTTGACTGCTTTTCTGGTAAGGCACGAGTAAATATTAAGAATATTAAATCTTTTAAAATGTGCTTGTAAGAACACATTTCACTTGAGACATCAAGTTCTTGGACATCTCGGGGCAGTCTGAGTTTTAACAAGATATTTTGTGACCTCAAGACTGAAGGCTTATAGCCTTTTTTAATATGTGTGTTTTTTTTAATAGATTCCTTATTCTAAACCATCCCCTGATATTTAGTCACGTGGAGAACAGATGCTGAATTCTGCCCTTTTTTAAAGGCCATGCTCTGAAACTCTGGTGGTTTCTCCTTTTCACGTAGAAAGAGTGATAAAACAACAAACACAGGACCATGACATGAGCTTCCTGGCCCTTATTTCTCCATTTTATGTACCTGGAAGAGTTACTAACATTTTTTTTCTGGTTTTCATTCATGGGCTCTGAAAATATAGTGTATTTTACAGATTCCAAAGTTTCTTTGATTGTGGCTGAAAAAAATTACAAATCTCTGTTTAGCTGGTAAGTAATTTCTGCCTTCATTGTGGTGTTACAGGAACGATGAGGCTTAAAATTCTGTTTTGAACAAATTTCAGATTTAATGGAGGAACAGTGGATAGCAAAATGATGTATTATAACTAACATGCATTTAAGATTTGACATGTGATGGGTCTTGTCACAGCCATGGAATTTGGAGCCGGACAAAAATAGATATAAGTTTACCTGAAGTAATTGCATCTGTAGAGTTTCTAAAATGGCCCTATTGGTGACATAGTGCATTTGCAGTTCTTACCCCACCCTCACCAGTGTTGGGTCCTTTCACAGGTACCTCTCTTCTCCTCTTCCATGCTGTCTCTCTGCAGGTGAGTGGCCTACTGTCTTCATTTCCCTGTCTCATTTCAGTACAGGCACAAACAAATCATCCCAACTGCTGACCCTTCTGACAAGGAAATGCACAGATGAAACTATTTAACCCATTCTGAACCTGACACATGTCCCATACAGTTATTTTGGGTTTTCCGAGGTGCAGGGCAGAGTAAATATTTGCAAAATTCTGAACAAACACTGCTAGGAAAAGTTCTTAGGAAAATATTGCACTATTCTGGGATCACCCTGTACTCAAAGTAGTAGAAATTTTTATTTCAAGAAGTTCCATCTTGGTGACTTTTTTCATTCAGATCCATAAATCATCTCATAACACTTCAATGAACCCTTACCAGGTAGGACCAGACTAGGTAACAAGAGCCTTTCCCCACCAGTATACACTGGCATCACTCATTTACTGTACCTCCAATTAATGGTAGTAGAAGTTACACTTGTAAATTCCCCCACGCGTTAATGAGTGAACAGACCCCCTCTGTTTAGTTAACCATCTTCCAGTTACCTGGCACTTTCCCCATCCCTTGTGAGATCTCAAATATTTAATTAAAGCCTTTCCTTTTTTTTTCCTTTTTCTTTTTTTTCCTCCCCCGACTCTCCTTCATTCAGTTTGTTGAGTTGTAATTCTTGTTGGCCTGATGCCTTGGCAACATTCAGCACTTCTAATTGCCTGTATAGTCTGGCCTAGTCATGGAGCCTTTTAACTTTCATTCAGGCTTCCAGCAGTATCAGCCTCACTGGTCACAAACTTCCCACTCAGGTTCCGTTCACAGCCCTTTTGCTGATTACTTGTTATGTATTTAAAGAGCTCCATACTGTTTATTTCATTTCCTGTTTGAGATAGTCTGTTTGCTTAATTTTTTTCTATGCTAATTTAATTTTAAACATATAGGGCTGTCTTCTTGGTCAAACAAGCCAGAATTTTGCATCCATATGTTACATTAAATAATAATAAAACAACAAATAATAGTCAATGTTTTCTACTTCTATAATGTCTACCATTCAATGATCTCATAGCATTCTTATTTTACAAGTGGTAAAATGGTGTCAAGAGACATGAACTACTTGTTAAACAATATGTATGACATCTGTTACAGAGCCAGACATAGGATTGAATAGTTTGGTTTTCACTAATAGCAGTTAGCCTAAAAACTGCAATATGCTATAGGAATTATTAGGTTAAAATATGCTTCAACGGAGTGGGCTGTACCCTGGTGGAGAGATGTATTGTAAAGACTTTTGTTCTCAAAATATCATTTTTACTGGCATATAAGGCGCAGAACAGAAAGGGGAATACAATGGATATTCATGTGGACTCTGTAAAGGTTAGTAACCCATGTAATTATAATTAGTATTGATTTTAGATGCACTGTTATTAATCACAAATAGCCTGGTGCATTTTGTTTCATTTTGTTTTCTGTGTGAAGATCTAACATTCCCACTTCCCTTTGATTTCAGCAAACCTCTGTCCTACTATGGCTAAAGTAACTCATTTATGTCTCTGCAGAGATAATATGCTAATGTTATGATATATGATAATACTTTCTGAATGTGTTCTTTTTCAGTGTCAAACAGCACACAGAGATAAGTTGAAAATGGTCAGTATAATTCTTGGTTTTTAAGGTTGCCCATGCTCAGCAGCTGATCATGGCTCTGTGCTGCGAGGGCTGCTAGGACCTCGTCCATGGCCAAGGTCAAATTCCTTTGATCACTCTGTGGGGGTCAATAGCAGATTTAATGCCTGCACTTTGCTTTCAGAAAGTGAATGCTTATATTCACTGTTACTGTGTACTTAAAAGAAGGTATTACACATGTGTGTTCTTCCCCAGGTCAGAATGCAAGGGCAGAGAAGAACCAACACGGTTGTATTGGTAGCAAGTGTGAGTGAAGGCCAAGCTTGAAAAAAAGAAGGAACATTCCCTGCTGGGTGGGGTAGGTTCCCTAACACAATGGTAAGCATGGTGAAATGGTCTTTTGTAGTTTTCGGGAGTGAAATTAGATTAATCCTTCTGGTGACACAGAGTTTACCAGGGACTCCATAGAAATAAATAAGGTAGACTGGAAAGCTAACAGCTGAGATAGGTGGAAGTAAAAAATGTTATACAATATCCTTGCAAGAAAAATCTTAAAATGAAATCTGATTGTTTCCTTAAAATAAGAACAACTCAAATTGTGATCATGAATGAAAAGCAGCAATATACAAAACAGCTTGCTACAAATACAGGATTTCATTTGTGGCACAAATGTATGCCCAATTATTTCTATATTTCTGCTTGTTTGACCAGCGTGTATTCTGAGCTAAGTGCTAAGCATAACTTGGTGCCCATAGCTTCTTTTGGATAAGGACTGTGTGGGCTTTTGAACAATAATCTGCCAAGCAATGTACCATGAATCCTAATTGTTTTAGAAAAGAGTTGTTCTTTTTCTTCAGCAAATACTGCCGTATCCAAATTATTAACATAGATATATGTAATCGTTTTGAAAATCATTCTCAGTTTGAAGAATTCTAATGCTTCATACAGTGATTATGCAAAAGTCTCATGTATAAGCAATACCGATGTTACTGGAAGCGCCTCTTACAGAGTCCAAATATAGCAGATCAAATCAAAACTGTGCTACATCTTAAGCAACTGTTGACCCATTTCCATATCAAATTGGTTTCTGTCATAGAAGACTTTGCTTTTTCTTTTAGAGATATTTACTTGCACGGTTCTAGCTCAAGTATAGTAACAGCACATTTTATTCTAAGGTCATTTAATAATCAATCAGTTGGAGTTTTTTTACTTGGTTTATTAACATCTTTCTAATTAAGAGACTGTCATAATAAAAAGCTGGTTTCTGCTCTGTGGTATGTGAATGTACCACCGGCTCCTGTAAAATCAGTTGCCATGATTCAGCACACGCAGGAAGCTGGTGCTAGGTGCTATGCCATGTGCAGGATGCCCACCAGTTGGCTTGATAAGCTCAGTCCTAAATATCTAACTTAAATAAACTGAGGCGAGGAAATTCTATTTTAAAATTTTCACTTTGCCCCTTGTTTATCCTGCTTTTTTTTGGGGAGGCGAGGGGTGGGGGATCAGTACAATAATTAGATTATGGTATATCAGTAAAATTTGAGAGATTGCTATAAATACCCAGAGTAGGAAGAAGGTGAGTTGTTAGAGGTGTAACTTGTTTGTGTCACTTTGTTAGAACATTAGCAGTATCTCAATATAGATTTCTTTTTTGGCTTCTAATGGTCTATTCATTTCATCAGGGAGAGGATGGGGAGAATGTGTTACTGCTGTTTTTCTGGCATGAACTGCTGTTCCCTTGGGTGGCTCCTGGAGCCTCCCTGGGCGGCAGCAGTCCCTCTGGTGGGGATTGCTGCCAGAGCTGGCTCTCTCTGCTGCCACATTTCCTACAGCTGTGCCATTGTGTGTGGTCATCAGTGTAGGTGACACTGCCGAATAGTAAATCTCAGGCCCAAGTAACATTTTAAGGCAGGATTTATTTCTCGCACAAAGAAAGTATAGCCCAGGCAGCAGGCCAGCTGGGATTGCAGCACTTGCCAGTGCCTGTGCCCCAAATAATCTATTATGTTGTATATGGTCAAGCCGCACCTACAGAATTAATTACATAATATGAACAATATCTGAATGTTTTGACCACAAATTACTGGTAAATTTGCTTTTTTTCCAATGGTTGGTGTTTCTTTTATTTTTATGTGTGCACAAAAGTCTAAGCATCTTATGCAACAAATGCTTGTTTAACATATAAGCGGCATTAATACTATAAGTATGATAGTAAATAATATTATTTGAAGAATAAGCATAATAGATTATTTAGGTGATTTTGATATATTAACAGACGTTCTCTGCTAAGGTCACAGATTTTTTTTTTGTCCTTGGTGACCATACAAATGTACAAGATTATAATTTGTAAACTTAGTGTATTTGTACTTCTGCAGTCATTCCTTTGAAAAGTGTGTTCTAGTCTCTTGGGAGAGCAGTGCTAACATGAGAGTTTTTAGTAATAACTAAACATCTTTTCTGGGGATATGATTTTGCATGCCACCTCTCAAAAGACATTTCTGATCTATGTTAGCAGAAGCTATTCTTTCCTCCCCAAGCTCAACATCGGTGTGTTAAATATAGAAATGACAAACATGTGTGGTTTTATGCCTCATGTCAAAGATGATGCCTTCAAAAAGCACAGCCGTTTCCATTACAATGCCAGGGCAGGGTACAGTATTAGCTGACAGGCATGAGAATCTCATCTTTTACAGGGTCTGTCCTCATGGCAGAACTGGCCGGTTACAGCCTGCTCCATCCTCCCTGGAGCTCCTGCTCCATCCTCCCTGGAGCTCCTGCCCCTCAGTGGTGCTGAGCTCTGTGTCCTCCACCTCTGCAGAGGACCTCCAGGAGCATGGGGCTGTTGAGGGCCTGGTGACCCATGAGAAAATCTGCCTCTCCTGACAATTATCTGTAATGAAACATTTTCATACAAGAGAACACAGACTTTTTGGAAATGGCTTTTTGAATGGAGATAGTTTGTCTGAAGAAGTGAGCAGTGTCAGCAAACGTAGCTGATTCCTGAAGATTCCTTTCCAGGCTGGTATTCCAGCTTTATGCTAACATGTGTATTAGGTTGCTCTCACGACGGGACACTTTTAGATCCTCCCTGTCTTATTGATAAGCCTTTTAAGGCTGAAGGACAAAAGTTTGTTGTTGACTTACCCAAACATCCTGATTGAAACTCAAAACCTATGAGGCTTTGAAGTTGCTGTGCAAGCCAGGGCTTATCATCTCCAGGTTTCTCAGAGTAAGTTGCCTATTATAATTCCCTTCACCACTGATTATCAGGCCTATTGTAACTATGAACGGCCGTGATTAATTACATTATTGTAACTGTAATTTTACAGTGCCAGAGAAGCAAAACCTGCCTTTGTAATCACGTTTTAGGTTATCTCTGGCTGCAGACTGGGAGTATGCTGGATGTATTTGGGAATTTTATGGCAAATTCCAGCTAAGGGAAGCCTGAGTCTAGGCTTAGGTACCTAGCGTTTTGTCTCTGTTCATTACAAATCTATCTGAAAGCCGGGAAAGAGAAACAAACCCTTTAGTAAATCAAAGTGGTATTCTCCAGCTGGAATCCTGTTATACACCATCAGATACAAATACTATTTTTAGTGATCTCCTCAAATTAATGGATTTTTTTGAAATGTTCCACTGCAGTTGGCAAAATGAAGATAAGAACCCCATGTAATCGAAAAATTCTTCGGAATAAACAAACCAGGTGTTATTAGCATTTAGCTTTGTCTATGATAAAACCTATTCATGTTCAGGTTTGGTGATTATGCAACTTGAGTCATTCTTAAATCAGAGACATGGGTTTGAATCACAACTAAACAACTCACTTTTGTTTTCCTTCAGGGATCTTCAGCCTGGCTTTGTTCAATGAAACTGAATATGCCACATTAGAGCACAAGCAGATGATTACCAACAATGTTTATTGATGCTACCACTAAGAGAAAATGGCAGACTGATATAAAATAAAGAGACTTAGCAGATGGGATATTGGCATTTGAATTGGTTGAAATAGATTACTGATTTTACCCCAAACCTGCCCTTTTATGAACACTATAGTATTGTCACTGGTTGTAGAACTGTAAATCACATTCATCCTTATAAAATTATTTCCTGTTCCAATCCAGAGTATTCATTATTATATCTGCAAACAAGATTTTATTATCAGAGGAATCTAAAGCAAAGTTCCTTGTTAGAGCTCCTGTCAGCACTGACTTGAAACATAAGCTGCCAGCATAGAAAGTTAGATTAAAAGAAACATTTACTGTTTCTAGGCACCCCCTTAATATAAAACTGGCTAAAAAAGATCTGCAAACGTAACTTAACACATGGCTCTAATAGAAATCAATGGGAATTAGAAGCAACATCAAGGAGCCTGCCTTTCAGTAAGCTTCTGTGACTGAGCTGTGCTGAGAACCACACGAGCCTGAAAAGGGATTCAGATAGCCCAGCTCAGGGGTAGAGCTAGGACCTGCCTCGAGTCTGCTAAAAAAAAAAATACAGATGTAGAATAGGCTAGGATAAGTGTAAGAAATTAGGGATTTTAAGCTTTCTGAATCTCACTCTAGGTGCTTAAATAAGTCTGTAAGGTCTTGATTATGGTAACTCCCATGGACTCCAAGCTACCGTGAGGAGGCATGTGACGATTGATTAATTCTTTGGTTTTACATTGAACATTTTGTGTTATGAGCATCCAGCAAGCCCTGCAGGGGCTGTCTTCATTACCCTTTCCTGGGGGTCAAGACATGTTCTTTACATGTAGGTCATCAAAACAGTCTGGACTCATCAATATTTCTTCTGGGGGCTTTTTGCACTGGGTGTGGTTCTTGATGTATTTGAATTAACAGTGACCCTTAGTAGCCAGGATGATTCATCACAATTGCCAATGCATATTTATAGCAGCAAAAATTCATTCAGTGCTAGTCAAGGAAATCGTGTGTGAATTTAAGTCCAGTTGGCAAGGTAGTACAGTATCTGAAATGTTGGCTGTGCAGCAGCTGTCATTCTATGCCAATCTATTCTATCATACAGTAAGCAGGTGGCTCACACATATTGTTTTTACTACATATCATTTTAATTTTGCAATGTCTCACTGAAATAGGAAATGTGTGCTACTGATTTCAATAAGATTTTCTTTATTGAAGCCAGGAGAGCATGTTAATAGCATGCAGCAATTTACAGTGTAGTTGAAGTAATATAGCAGCTGGTGAACCTGTTTATTCCCTATGGCTGTAGTTGTGTATCAGTCTTAAGTGTAGCTAATTAACTTCTATTCATTAGAGATTTTACATAAATTCAAGCAGAAAAGAGAATACAAACCTCAAACAGTTTGTGTTCTTTCAGCACCCTTTTGTGATGCCATACTGCAGCAGCCCATCTCCTCTGGCAGACATGTGATGTCCTCAGGCCAGCCGAGGGGGACTTTGTGCTCTTCCGTGTTTATGGGTTTGGTAATTTTTTTGAGGGCTTAATCTGCTAAAGGAACTATCTTTATTGTGATGCTGCATGCTTGCTGTTGTGTGTGATAATGGTGTCTCCACGTATTATAAGTAACAGTTTTCCCAATGCAGCCCTTTGGTGTTTTGCCACTTGCCAGCATTAGCATTTGTGTAGGTCAGGTGAGGCTGGCAGGACAGGTCCCACTATGGGCAGTCTGAGCATCCCTGGGCAAAACGTTTCTGGTATTTGATGGTCACCTTGGCTTGATTGATTATCAGGACATTCCTTAGTTTCATCTTATTCTGTTTGGACAAATAATGTTTTTCTTTCACAATAAGCAGGAACTCCTACTTGGTTTTAGTTTCTGTTTATGATTTTAGTTTTCTGATATTTGTTGCCCTGTGAGAAAATCTTATTTTTTCTGATTGTAATTTCTATTTATGCTATGGAAACTTCTTGTAAGATATTTCTCTTTGTGGAATTACTGTTGATAGAACTGATAATGTATTATCTTTTTTTTTCCTCTGCAAGTTGTTTGCTTGCCTTTCATTTAGAAAGGATATTGATAGCAGAGCCCTTATTTTGGCAAGGTGTTTCAAAAGTGTATTATTTGAAAGGTTTTTTAGTTTAAAAAAACCCAAGACCTATCCTAAAATAACAAAAACAAACAAAAAAAAAATCAGTGTGAATCAGGAAGGAGAAAGAGGCAGAATAAAGGAATATACTATATGGGATTGCTTCCATCCCTTAGGTTAAATGCAAGATGTGTATGAAGATGAGTTTTTCCCCAGGTGAGCCACAAAGCAGTGATAGCCTACCTCACTTCTCCTAATAGTTTTTTCATTGTCTCATTCTCTTTGTGTTCACTTGGTCCTTCTCTTGCTTGCATGTATTTTCTGAATGTCTCTTCTTGCTTCCTCGGACTTTATCTCATCTCCTATGTTCTGCAAACCGCTTTCACTCTCTCCTCTCTGCTGGTGATTTCTTTACTTTTCATGATGATGACACTTTACCTGTCCATGTGTCATTTCATGCTCAATGTCCATTTCCTCTGAAAATCCCACTGTGGCTTTGATGCTTTTCCAAAACAGAAGTATTGAGGCTAAAGATGAGATCAAAAGACAGATCAACATCAGCCTCTTTTCTAAAATCAGCTATTTTCTACAAATTCAAAAAGTATAATTCCTCTTCGTATGATGTTACTGGGTGCCCTGGTAGAGCAGCTCCCTGCAGTTGTGTCATTTGAACACTGAGTGGCACTAAAGCCCATGGCACCGGCAACACAAGGTATTCCAAAATAGGTCCTTAACGCAGGAGGATGCAAACGACTAGGTACCAGCTGAGAGGGATTTTTGTACTACTGGGAAGGGAGGTTTTGTAGATGCAAACCTGTAGCAGGCATATCTTACATATCTTAGACATGTTGCCTCTCAAGTTATTTTTGAGGAGGAATTTATCTCAATCTTTGTTAAGGGATCATTCTGGAACTGCTGAAGAATTCTGACTTTTTTTAATTTGTTCACCTTAATTCTTAGCTTCAAGGAGGTGCAATGTATTAAAAACAAGCCATTCTTCTGGAAGTCCTGTATCAATGTGAAATTCAAATGAAATTTCTCAGTTTGTTTAGCTCAAAGAAAGTGTGGAGAAAAACCCAATGCTATAAGTACTGTTGAACAACCATGATGTTGTTTTCAAAAATTATTTTTGATCAAAAATTAATATTTTGCAATAACCCATGGTTCTGGGGAAATTTTGTACAATTTAAAGTTATCTGAGACCCAGCTCCTATCTGCTCAAAAAGTACAATTTGATCAAATGCTTTTAATCTTCCTTCAGAAATAAATAGCTCCTACTTTTATTGTAGGAACCCTGTTTTTATGACTAGCCCAGACATGAATGTTACTTTCAGTTTTCTTAAGAGGTCGAGATCATCTGTGCTTTACTTGAAAAAAACATCTGGGACTTGACCTTAGACAGCTGCATTTTGTGTTTGACAATTTTTACTGGTGCTCAGGTCAGGGCTGGATTTGGCACAGGGCCCTCAATCACTGTGCTGAGGGCAAGACTGTATTCCCAGCTCTGACCTAAAATTCTGGAGGTGTAGTTGTAGTATGTGCTTGATAGTGAAACTCTGGGGAACCATCAATTTTAGGCATAGTGTGATGGTCTTTTTTCAAGGCGTGACTTAGATGCAGCAACCACAAGGCGCATGAAGCTAACTATAGGAATTGCTTCTCTTCCTCTTCTTACTTATTTTCTATCTTTCCCTATGACACTGCAGCCATTCAAACTTATTTAATCTTAGTGCACTAAATCAGTTTCTGAGTGTTGCATAGAATTGGCTTTGTCTTTTAATCCTGTCTGAACAGCGACAAGACACACAGTAGTATCAGTATCTTACTGGTTTTCTTACTTGATCAAACTTACTTCAGTCTTTGATTAGGGTATGCAAGTGCCATGCCCTATTTATTTAGTTACTAATCAGACATTATTATTATTATTACTATTATTATTATTATCATCATCATCATCAGTACTACTAACTGGAGTAGTACCTCATTTCTCTTCACAGCTGGCGGATGGCTGTTACCTATAGAAGGATTTAAAGTGGGCAGGGAGGGGTGGGTAGTGGCCTGCATTACTTTTTGTCACCTTTCATCTGCACACAGCTGCACTGTTTTGCTTCTTCACACCACTTTAAGGCAGGTAAGGACTTTTTCCATTTAAGTGAAGCTGAGCCAGCTGGACAAGGTCTGGCATCATTTGGAAAATTTAACAGCTTCCATAATGATCTACATACACTTTGAGGTGAAAAACCTTAACTTATACATAAAATTTCTGGTGGAATTGTAATTCCACATGCTACTGTGTCTTGGGTTGATTTTTATCAGGGAAGGGTAAACCAACTTCAATATACTGCAGGGTCTTTCAACTCTGTGTTTTGCGTTAACTTTTTCACTGGCTCTGTGTTAGAGATAGGGGAAGGTGAGACTTCAGAATTCTGCACCTTGTTCAGCAGTATGGAACGAGCCTGCTGCACACTGACACCTCCTTTGCAGTGTCTGGCAACTAGCTAGCATATATCACTAGTACAACCAGTGACCAATATATTTTCTGTTGGAAACCTCCCATAATATGCCATGGAAGAACAATGGTTAATCTGATGCCTTGCATTTGTACACTGCAAAGATTGTATATTTTTACTGCAATTTGCAGTGATGAAAGAAAAAGCTGTGAATATATACATGTATATTTATAAAAACAAATAGCTATTAAGATAATCTTGACTGTATGCAATGGCAGATGAGAGTTACTGCAAGGACCCTCTTGTCAAGTGTTCTGAACTTGTCAGGCCTCCATCTGTGGTTACACAACCAACTTATTCTTGTAGCTCTGAATGTCACGTTTCAGAAAATTCCCCAGTATACAGAGTTTCAGACAAATGTGGAATTGCCTTTTGACATGACTCTAAAGCTCTTTGCTCTAGGTTTCTGGCTTTGCACAGTTACCAAAAGCTGTGCAAAGTACATTTTGTGAATTTAGACAAGCTGTTCTTGTCATGTAATCATGATTGCATTAAATGACCATAGATGGTGGTCATATCACTGTGTCTTGGAGTTCTTCATGCTCTTTCTACAGATGATATTTGGGTACTGAACTCTTTCTTTCCTGACAGTAAATTCATTAGTAGTTGGAAAATCTTCCTTGCCTTCCTTCCATTTCATAACCTCAAGTAGGTGTTTACTACAATGTGAAAGGCTTTCATATGTTTAAGCCAGCCTGGTGATACGTTCTTGAATTGTCCCGCCTGGAAAATGGGCAATTTATTACAGGCACTTCACAAGGGAGAGAAAAATGTCTTCCATTAAATTGTTTTTTACTACCTCTAGGCTTTAAATTACATTCTTTTCTGATTGATGGCAGCCTTGTGATTTGGACAAACAGCAGCAATCAGCTAAGGTGAAAATGTACTCTTCCCACCCGAGGGTTTGTGCACGAACTGAAAGAAATGGCAGAACTTGTGACAATTACTCACAAGGATATCTTGAGCTGGATTTACCTTTGATATACAGGCTGCTTTTATCTATTAGAAAATCTGTTTAAATTTTGTTATAAAAATTCAGTATTAAATGAAATATGAATCACATACTCTCACACCCTTACAATTTTTCTCATCATGGGGAAATGTCAAAGCTTCCATGTTGAATTTTTTAAAACTCCTTTCAGTAATTTTTGAAGTTTTTGAAGATGACCTACAGAATCATATGGAAATGCATTGGTGTGATCCTCATTTTATTTGCTCCTTTAGAATGATCTCAAAACGTAAAGCATCACGGAAGATCTTACAGGGAGTTTCTCCTCAGTTTTGTTTAGAATATCATACATCTGTTAGGCTGTCATCATAGTTATCACGGAAATGGAAGTTAAACTAATTCCTCCAGAGAGGGATGGTTTACAGTGTGCTTGGTGCTACTGCATTTCCACTGCCAGCTTAGTAATTTAGGTATGGATCAGATATGACTGAGTGTGCTGAAGTGATAGGGTTATATTTTCTGAAATAGCACCAAGAAATATAGTAAAATATAAATTATCTCCAACACTAGGAGCTTTGGGATGCAAAAAAGTGCTCTTCCACTTAACATGTAACCATGCAAACCCTGAATATGATTCATGTTGCGTAGTTGTAGCTTGGTCTGAGAAACATAAGTCTGTATGGACATAAAACTCCTCTCAGTGTGGAAAAAAATGTCTATACTGCTGAACATATGGTCTTTTCACTAGGTCTAGCAAAAGGCAGCAAACTTCAAGCAAAATACAGGTTTTACAGAAGTGGTCCAGGTGTGATGTCAGATATTAGAGATGTGACCATCTTGCACCTGAGACCTGCAGGATTATCCTGAGGAGCGTTGATTCTTGGGATAGGGGAAAAAAAAAATGTTCTCCTGAGAAGACTCTGACTTCTGTGCACTTTCCTGTCTCTTTAAGTGCTTCTTGAGGTAACTGGGATCAAGATCTGCACTCTTCGTGTTCCTCTTCTCTCTCCTGTGACACACTACAGCTTCCCCAGATGGTTTCCTCTTTTTGGGAATGAGGACTCTGGGGGGAAATTGTACCATGATCTTGTTTTGATATGGACACGTCAGAGTGGGAACCACAGGAGAGAGGAAGCTATCTTTGCTCTTTTAACCAATTTAGATATTAGTGTCCCACAGTCTGAGATGTTAAGCCCGGTTTATGTCATAATCTTGGTCAAGGCTCTAATCAGCCCATCCCTGCTTTCTAAACACCCAATCTGAAGCCAAGGGCAAATTCTGTGGCAGCGTTTCAAGGCCTGTTTGCAACAGTGCAATTTACTCCGTGTGATATTTATGTTTGATGCTTCGGGTGGTCCTGATAACCTCACATGTTCACTTTAATGTGTTTTCATGTCTGCAGTGGGAGTACTGCAGGAATTCTGGAGGCTTTCATGGCTTCTGGTCCTGCTGGCAGGTGGTAAAATATTTCACCTGTGCCAGCGATTTTTAGGAGCAGGCAATGATTCCTCAGATTAGAGCACTAGTGCTGGCATTGCTGGGTGTAATGCAATGGCTAGGGAGTGGGCTTGCACTGGGTCCTTACAGTTACAAATCGACAAATAATGTGGTATTTGCAGAAATATAAAGAGATTGCATGCAAGAGTCTTATTTTAAAATCTATTAATGGTTTTAAAGACCCTATAAACAAAAGAGAAGCCCTACACTCACTGTCTCAGAGGTCCACAGACATGCAGATAAGATTTTTCAGAACTCTAATAAGAGTTCTCTACTGCTCTGGTAAGAGTTCATATAAACCATTTTATCTATGTGTTTAATGTTACAAAAATAATTCCTGAATATTGCCATGTTAGTACTTCTCAGTTTTCTCTTTATACCCAGAATTTTAATCTTATATCAAGGAGGAAAGTACAAGGCTATTTGAGCTTAATGCTTCTTATCATGAGCATAAGTTTTGAGTTCAGCTCTGCAGTTGGTGTGTTTACCTTTGGTTAAAATTGGATAACAATTGGAGTTTAGACATTATGCTGCTGTTTACTTTGTAAATAATCTCTCTTTTTTCATGTGTTAAACAAGACAACTTAGAGGGGTTGCTCTGACAGTGTTGACTCAAATGTGGCTATAGGTATCTGAGAAATTTGTGTGAAATCCTTTTGAAGTCTTTGGGGAGGAACAGGAACATCTAGGTCATGAATCTTCTTAAATGTTTACCTTAGGGAGATGTGAATTATTATAGCTGAGAAATTCTTTTTTCTCTGTATAAAATATAAAACAAGTCTAGATTGCTATTGGAAATTTAGGCTGTCAATGCTATAAGTATATAATTTGAACAGAATCCAGTTTGTTGATCTTCCTCTGCGTACTGTGGGCCCAAAACCAGAGACTTGTTATCTCAGATGTGACTTTGGGAGTGCCAAGGGGAATAACCCTGTTCCTGCACTTGCTGGCTGTGATCTTGCTAATTCACCCCATAAAGTTGACTCATCCCAGGTACAGCACTCTGCACTTCTTGCTAAACTTCCTGAGGTTTCTGTCAGCCCACTCCTCCAGCTTGCTGTAATCTTCATGAATGGCTCCCTGGTGCATCACCCACTTGCCCCAGCAGGATGTCTCTCCATGGGCCTCGGGAGGGCTCATTCTGTCCCTTCCAGGAGGTCATAGATGTTAAACACTCGAAGCATTAGACACAGGATCCATCCCAAAACTGACTGGAAATGAGCACCTCTTACACACTCACTGTCTGCTGTTAGGTTTTGAATCACTGATCGCTACTCTTTAGGGCAAAAGCGTCTCCCTAATGAGGTGAAATTCCTACAAAACCAAGGAATTGGTATCACTGGATTCTGTGAAGCCAGTAATTCAATGAAGATTTCACTTTCAGTATCCCTACCTATTGGGGAACATGGATGAATTTGTTCTCTTTTTGCAATTTAAAAGCTCAGCTCTGAAGTATTTATCTTTAAAGAGAACAGTTACTTCTTTGTAGCTGTTCTTTTCAAATAGTTCTTTTTTTAATTCCTAATTTTGATTTGAGCTGGCTACTTCAGTAAGGAACACACTTTCATCTCATAAACCCCATTTGAATATATTAGAGCTCTGCCAGTTTTTGCCAGCTGATGCTCTTGTGACATGGTGAGCCAGTCAATATCCTGGATTCTGGATTTCAGATAAGATTTTTTGTCTGGAAAGGTAGCATGTGGAAAAATAAGAAGGACATGTATTTCTATTTCATTAGCAGGTCAGTATTATTATAGCAAATGTTTTTCCTCTATGTAGTGGTTAGAACAGTAAAACTGACAAAGGTGGTATTTTGAAATAAAAGAAGTGTTTTTAAAGCCAGCACTGTCATCTTTATCAGTAATATATTACACGTGGATCTAGTTTTTGTGAAAATCTAGTAGACAGCTGCAAATAATAAAAATAGCAAAACATGCTTACAACAAGCAATTGTCATGTGATGTAATTTCTAAAGTGTTTGTTTTAAAAATCTTGTGTATGGAAAAAAGGCCGCTTAGGGTGTAAGGAATGTGTGATTAGAAAGTATAGTAAGCGTTAGTGTTCATTCATTTTAATTTGGTATATCAGAGATGCTCCAAAAAGTGGAGAAAATAATCTACCTGCTAAGCAAATGCCATGATACTGGGGTTGTGTTCCTATCAAAGGTGACGGGTAGAGAGGGAGCTAGTTTGCCAGCACCATAAATTACCTGTAGTGCTGCTTTGATTTACTGAGAAACTTCAGGGTTACATGCAGTCTAGACTGGGATTTTTATTGAAATATTTGTAATTTTTGTAGCTTTTTTTTCAAAATTGTAAATAAGAAATAATTTTCCATGCCATTTTTTCCCTCTCTCCTTTTTCTCTAGTGAGATTTGAAGTGCTTTAAACGAACTTTGTATTCAGAAGATCCGAGGAGGAGGTGGGTGCTTTTTCTGTCAGGAGTAATTGATTTAGCTGAAGTAGTGTTGCAAACAGTGTCTTCAGTTGCCTGCAATTGAAGACAAAGTTGAAAATCCCAGCAGCTGGGATAATGCATCTTACCCAAGATGTAATGAGAAAAATGGGTACAGCATGACACAGCTTAGTGCTTCAGTTTCTGGGACTAACACAAATAGCTTTTGTGTCTCAGTATATGTGCAAAATATTGCTGTTCATGAATTTTACTTAGTTATTTCTACAGTTACACTAATACCTACGGAAAAGCTTCTGTCCAAAGTTTTGTGCCTTTGGCTCAGCCACAGTAAGGCCACGTGATCAGTCTGGTCTGTTACAGAGGCTGATAAACTCCCTGCTGAAGTGATTATGGTCTAAGGCAAGCGCCAGACGAAGAACATAGCTAGGAGAAGGTGAAAGTAGATTTATGCACTTCATAATATTTACTGTAGTATGTATTTGCAAATTTCAGATATTGCAAGCAAACAAGACTGCAGCCAGCCCCATCCATCTCTCCCAATAACCATCACCCAACCCTGTAGATGCCCCAGTTAGGAGCTCTCCTTGCAGCACAATGCTTAAGGGAACAATCATGTTCCATGATGTGGAAAACAGGGGATGATGCAGAGGTCAAATGAGTATAGTCTGGCTTCCTAATGCTACACTGTCAGGCCAAGTTTTGTACTACTGTGGTGTTCCTGTGCAAATTGGAAACTTCAGAGAAGCCATGACAATGGTGCAGAGAAGGATTAGAAGCAGAGAATTAGAAGCACTGTAAAGGAAGAGAAGTATTAACACAGTCTCTACCTACATAAGGAAAACATTCCTGATGTTGGAGGACTTTTTGGCCTTGAAATAAGACATGTAGCAAAATCCAGCAACTTGAAGCTCAATCTAGATAAATGTTGTCTTCCATCTGTAAGATACATGTTTAGTTATAGTTTGCTGTTACAGAAACTGAGCAAGATATATTATCCCTCCCTTGAAGGTTTTAAATTAAGATTGCTTAATCTTTCTGAAGGATTATTTAGGTCAGTAACTAATCAGGGCCTGATTCAACATATTTTATTTACAAAGTAGGATTAAATGGATGATACGTCTGAGGAATTTCTTTCACTTGAAAAATAAGCCTAGAAAGAGTGGCTATCTTAATAATTAGCAAACTAATGTAATGATTAATTACATGTATTATTTCAAGAGTCTCTAACACCCCTTAATTTTAGTTTAGATTTTAAAATAGTATTCTCTAGTATTGACCTTAGAGCAAAAAACCAAAGACCTAGCTTAGAATCAGAATACCGTAAAATTCATGACCTTTGGTAGAGGATCCATTTTGGGGAAAATTAGGAAAGTAACAAATATTTGATGCTCTTTACCAACACAGATTGTCTCCCTGTGCCATAGGAGTTGTAGGATTGGGCTGTGGACACAGACATATTTCATTGGCATTGCTGCTTTTGGCTGAACAATGTGAGAAATTGTATCAGTGAAACAATTATTAGAGTACTTTTTTTTCCAGTTTGAATGCCAATAGGAAGAAAGAAATGATGTTGCAATTGAAGAATACATCCCAGTCAGTACTGAACCTTTTTGGATCACATTTCAAATGAATTAACTTAGAGTAAATTATTTCAGGAAGAGTATATTAGCAAAAGAAAGAGCTGCTAAAGAGCCATTACCACTTTCCAATCAAATGAGAAACATAACTGAGTACCACCTGTCACAAAGGCAGTACAATGATCCAGATGGTTATTTATCTTCACTTAGGGAGGAAGAATGGAGAGAGGAAACACTGCTGCCAGAATTTGTGTTTTTCCCTCCCCCTTTTTACCTTCTTGTCAGTACAGTTTCTCTAATTACAGGGTAAAAAAATGTCTTAGGAATAGGTTATATCGATGGGATGTTCCTTTTGATATGTAAAGGTAGTTCATGTCTTTTTTTATTAGTATGAAATGCAGTTTGAGAGGTCCACCCATTACTATTTCATCTTCTATGATCAATAAGACAAAAATAGAATGAAAAGGATTTTGGCTGCTTGATAGCGATTTTTTTTTTCCCCCGGAAGCTTAGAAATTAATTTGCTGTTTTACTTGAAATAGAAATAACCTGTAACAAGCTGAAAATAATTTGCAATTTTAAAAAAGGTTTCCCTTCATTAAAAAAATATGTTTATGATAAATATGCACAGTATGAGCATTCAAATTAATGTGTATTGTGCATGCATTTTATTCACCAGTGTATTTGAGGCTCTAGCTTAGGCAGGAATCAAGAGAGGGCAAACTGATCTAACCCGAGTCCTTTCTGATTTTGAATATTGTGTGAAATTGTTCACTATGTTGCTAAAATCTACTGGCAACCGCATTAGGTCTGACAGAGTGCAGGTTCTTTTCGGAATTAAGAAGATGGTGAGAGTATTGGACATAGATGTAAATGAATGAATTAGGCTTGAAGCATATTTCTGCTAAGGGGACATTTTAAAGTAAGTAGCTCTCATGTTCTGTTTTGTAACTAACAGCCCTGTGGAGTTCACTCTTGCTAGTAGCAATTCCCACCCCCCTCCATCCCGGTAGAGTGACATATTTTATGGCTAAACTGGGAGATGGGCCAATACTCCCAGGATGTCTTCCTAGAACAGGAATTGTATTCGGAGAAATGGTTTAAATAAAGCATTTATTTTAAATTATAGCTATATATTGATCACAAAACGAAAACTGACAGAAAGGTATGACAGTAAAAATGTGGGTGGTACTGGGCCAGTAAGTGATACTAGGACTCTGTGACAGGTTTTATGCATGTATAAAAATACACTCATATATATAGTATCACTTATTATATCAGAATATTTTCCTGGGACTTGGGTGGAGGAAGTACCTGTCATTCCCGATAATTAGAAAGTGCTCTTTAGGTAAAAACCCAGAACTTTTATTACAAAGACTTACTAAGAGAAATATTACAAGACCTCTCACGAGCTTGAACTCTGTGATTTCTAGGTCTTCATTATTGGTGCTGCTTCTTACCACACATCTATTTTTGAACAAACAGAGCTATGTTGTTGATGCTCAAGACAGTGGGAACTATTTACACCCTTGGCCACCTTTATGTCAAGCCCAGATGAATGGGTATATGCCTCCAAAATCTCTGCTATAGGCCTACAAAGTACTTTGAGAATGGTCTGAGCCTTTTGAATGTAATTCAGCTTATATATAAAACATACCCCTTGTGAACAGCTTTTGAGGAACAAAATCTCTGTTCAGGGGGGTTCAACACCATGACCGTGACTCGAGAGATCATCTGAGTTATTGGCTTGCTGCAGGCCAGAGAGGTAAAAGGCAGTTTGAAGAAGGAGAAGAATATTCTTCTCTCAAAGGAGAAGAATGAAAGTCAACTTTTGCTGCCTTTAATTTCTTATGAAAGATGACACCAGGGATGAGGTCAGTTTCTGACATAAATTCAGAATGTTATTGAACAAGAAGAATATTTCCCCTTTTTTCCATCGATGCTTTCTTTAGGATCTTTATCACCGTAAAAGTATATGTAAGAAAGTTCGCTTATTTCACTTATCCAATGCACTAGAAATATAAAAAAAAAAAATTAGTCTGACATAAATGCCCCACAAAATTACTTATTTTTGTAGCATATCCTAGGTATTCTAAATCGTACAACTTAAGTGTATCTGCATGTCATGATTTCACACCTGCTTTTGTGATGAAGTTTCCTCAGTCATTGATGATTTGAGAACTCTCTCTTTTTTGCTTACCCTCCATCTACAAATGCTTGAAAATAACTCCTAGTTGTGTACCAAAAGTTGAAGTTGGAAATTAAACCTGCTCTATTTTAAAATCTCACAATTTTAAAGCTAATTCTTTTCAGATGAGAAGTGAAATTACTACAGTAATAGAGTAATACTAACAAAGTTGTTGGACATGGAAGTATGGCTTCCCATAATCAGATACAATAGTGAAAGAAGCCAACTGGAATTAAGGGAAAACAGCATTCAAATGCAATTATAAATCAGCTAGAGAATAAATATTACTTTCTCTTAATTCTCTTTTTTGTTGTGATATACTGCTAGAATGTTACAAAAACTAGCTTAGTTATGTTTGATTAAAAATAGAATTTTCAGCTAGGTCCTTTATGTTCTTCCACTTTTGTATGTACAAAGCCCTTGGCTTTGGAGCTCTTGGATTGAACATTTTGGACCTTCGTATTTAAGCATGTTTGTCACAGCTGTCGAAAGAATGACTTGCACTTCGACTCTGGCTATCAAATTGTGGCTTTGTAGCTATGGAAGTCTGTGGTGTTTTTATGTGTGTGGAGCAGGACAGTACGGAATGATTTGGAGAGGTTTGCTATTTAACAGACTTTTTCCATATTTCGTCTATTATTCCATAATGGTGAACCCCTGACTGTAAAGCGCTCTGGCAAAACACCTTTGCAAAAACAATTACATGGCTGATCCTAATTCTCATTTGGTGGTCCATTCAGTAACTCACTTGTAACTCCTGAGTGTGGTGCTTGTGGTCTTGATCCTGTTTTTCATGGTGAAATGTTGGGGAATAGTGTTGTATACACAGTATCTGGGTTAGTTTTGGGCTTTACTTTTGTTAGATGCGTTTACATGGATAAGCGTGTTCTGAGGGAATATTTTGGGGAGTGAAAGATATGTAAATGACATTGAGCTTGAAGAATAGCAGGACCTACTGAAAAAATGCTGTTGGACAAGCTTGACATATTTAGGCAGAGAAGACCAAGGTGCTTACACTAATATTCATTGAAATAACTGCCTAAACTACACGTTTTGGTCTTCCTGATTTCACAGGTGGTATATTCACTTTAAATCCTTTTCCTTTAAAGAAGGAAAATCACTTTCAAAATCACTCTTTCTGAGCTTCATCATGACTTTCGTAGCTTAATTATAAGCTCCCACAAATAGGGTTTTACTGCGCAAATGCTGACACAGCCTTACCTCTAGTGACCCGAATGGCCTCCTGTGTTAATTACTGTAGACCTGTAATCATGTTATGAAAATACACATCTGGCTTTTGTCCCAGAATCTGGACCATATCTCTTGTCTGTCTTTCTGTACAGTGTTACATATGTGTGTCACTTTAAAGACCAAAGTTTCAGTTGTAACTCGAAAAAATAGCTCCCTTCTTTTTAAGAACCAGCTTTGACTCCCCTTTCCTTTATACTTTTCTCCCAGCTCTGTGTCTTGCTTGGCTGATGTACAAATAACTCAAACTAGAAGATCTCTGTGAGACTTGAAGAACATGTCCCGTGGCAGAGGAAATTAAATCAGATTTAGTGAAGCTGTTTGTTGATCTACTTTTAGACTGCAAAAGATTTCCAAAATATAGGGCATGGCCTGCTGCTTTGGCAAGGAAATTAATGTTAACAGGGAGATAGAAGTTTTCTTGCTAGTTTATAATAATCAGGTCTCTGTCCATTTTGATTTTTATGCACATAGGTTTGGATGGACATGTTTTTTTGGAAGATACACTGTGAAGTGATGAAAATATAAACTTCTCTACCTCAGCTGTTTTCGTAGGCAATGTCATGCTTGTTCTTAGCAATACAAATACTATGGGGACTCAACTTCTTATTCTCATTTGTACAGGAAATTTAGGCTTTGACAATAATTTATGTAGCTTGTTGGGGTTTTGGTATAGCTGAAGGTAACCATTGAGAAGCGGAGCCAGATAGACTAGGAGAAGCCAACCGTATAGCAGGCTTGAACTATAAAATCGGGTGAAAAAGAGGGTAAGACTCTTATTAACCCTATACCGAAAAATACGGTATTCTAACAAGTTTGTGATTTGCAGGTAAAAGGGGGATGGTGGGGTTACTGTAGTGGGGAGTGGGACAGAACACTCTTTTGAAGGTGCTGTCGGTAACTAAGGGTCAAAGCCGGGCAGGACCGAGTGAAGGATCACTGTTTTCTGGTACTCTTCTGGTGCTGGCTAAATCAAATCTTGGCCCAAGACTACACTGAAGCAGCAGTGCTGGGGAGCCTGCGGCTGAGGCTTGGCGTGAAGTGCTAAACTTCCGAGCAGCGTCCGATGTTTTCGATAGTCGCACCCGGTCCCTCCGCTCCCCGCTCCCGTTCTAGCGCCCGCGGGGTGCCGGTGTGCAGGGGGGAGGCGGGCTAGGCCGAGCGGCCGCATCCCGTATCCCGTATCCCACATCCTGTATCCCGCATCCCGCAGGTGGCTCCGGCTGCTGCCCCCCCGCGCGGGGCCGGCGGTGCGCGCGCCCATGTGACTGGCGCGCGCTTCCTGCCTCCGCGCCGCCTGATCGGAGCCGGGAGCGCGCAGCCGGGAGCGCGGAGGGAGCCGGGA
>VZRF01008665.1:253887-510697 GCA_013396875.1 Vireo altiloquus | reverse complement strand
TCGCTCCGGTGCCGGGCGATGCTGCTGCGGCGGCCGCGGGAGTGTCTGGGCGCCAGGGCGCTCGGGGATGGAGCGGTGTGTGTTTGTGCGTGTGTGTGCGTGTGTCCCGCCGTGCAAGCACCCTGCCCTCCGGCCCCCCCGCCTCAGGCATCCCCTTCCCCTCGGTACCCCCTCTCTTCGTGTCCCCCTGCCTGCGACATCTCCTTCCTCAGGCTCCCTTGCCCCGCTGCTCCCCGGCGGTGGGGCAGCGCAGGGGAGCGAGCACCTGTGGGCAGCCCCGCGGGGATCCCGCTCCGGGGCCGGGGCTGGCGCAGCACCTGGAGGTCCCTGGCCCTCCTCTCTTGCAGACCGCAGAGAAATCAGCTGAGGGCTGGCACTGACACGCAGGGTCTGCCTCCCGCCGGATCCCGGGCTGTGCTTCGTGCTGCCGTGTCGCAGTCTCTTGCGCTCAGACGTGGAGCTGCTGGTCTGGGGGGTTATTGTTGTCTGAGGGGGACGCGGTGCACCCGCTCCTCGGACCGCCGCGGGGCTGTACGGCTCTGGCTGGGCAGACTTTTCCGTGCAAGTAGGAAAGAGATCAGTTGATGGGGGACTTTTAACATCGTCAGATCAGTAGGGACCCTTTTTCCTGCCAGGCCTCCCCCAAACACAGGGTTGCAGACACACAGAAGGTTTCAGTGTGGGTGTCGATCTCGATCTCATACTGAGATTCTGTTTGTGAATGGTGGTTCCTGCCTTGCACAGAAAATCTGTCTGGGGCAGGGAAAAGTCTCTCGTGTACATACACAAGTGTCTGACTGTGCGTACACATCCCTGTCAACACACTGCATAGGTCTGTAGAGGCTTTGCTGCTCCTGAAATGGCTGTGTGTTAGCACAGCGAGCTGCACAACATTGACAAAGCTTGAAAGAGACAAGTCTCAGCTGCTGCAGGTTGATGAGATGCGCTCGTGGCAAGCCCGTTTTTCATAGGGTCTGTTCCCATCATCTGTTGACGCGGTCCATTTTGCAATCAGGTGGCAGGTTGCTACACAGTGTGAGGTTATCTCTGGCATCTTCTTTTTCCTTGTGGCAGGGACAGTTTTTGCTGTTACTTTCTGGATCCCTTTTATGAATCCTACTTCCTATTGCTTGCTGCTCTCGTAGTTTCTGACAGTGGAGTAGAAGGTCCTATTGCTTTCACTGACAGACTGGTTGCCGAGTTCCCTTCTGTAGAGAGACAAATAAGCGTAAACCCGGTTTCCATCTGTAGTTCATGACAGTGATTCCGTGAAAGGCTCAGTCCTCAGTGTTTCACTCCAGTGCAGTAGCCTGCAGTCAGCAGCAGTCTCGCCCTTGCTCGTACCTTGCTGGCCTTTGTGCTGGTCTCACTTTGTCAAGCTGTGTTGTCTCTGTGTGATGGCCTCTGCACAGGGAACCAGAGGAGTCAGCTTTCAGAAGGTCCAACCTGCAGGATTGCCTTGGGCTGTCTGGCTTTAAATTTTGTTTTGCCAGGGCTGTGCCCAGAAAAAAAAAAGGCTATTGCTGTGGTTGAGAGGACCAAAGAAGATAGTATTTCTTGTGTGCTGATGAGGGGACAATTGTCCCTTGTTCCCTCAGGAGCCCCGTCCTGTTGCAGAACCTCTCTGCAGAGCTGCAGGTCCCTGTCTGTGGAGCTGTAGATCAGTGCTAAGTTTGTGACCTGGTTCCCACCTCCATTTACTACAGCTAACAGTTGTGTTTGCTTCAAGTTGGGAAAGGAGACTTCTCTACTCCGTGAAATATATATATTGTGGCATGTCATCTGCCCCAGTCCTCTTACTCTTGTTTCTGAGAGGGCCTGTGCAGCTCAACAACGCAACATTGCTTTCCTGCCACAATAGTGGCAAAGGCACAGCTCCTTTGGGATTTCTGGGTTTTGGTGATGTTTTCTCTGTGCTCAGGCAATAAAGTGTGTGCATGTGCTGTGGCAGTCTCAGCCTGGCTCATGTCTAAGGCACTGCATGTGGTAAGGCAGAAATGCCTTTTGCATGCTGGGATTCTTGTACCTGGAGTCAGGGCAGAGTTTAGGGAACCAGGAGTAGGTGCTAACTAATCAGTGCTAAGATCTGTTAGTCTGAGAGGTAACGTTGTGACATACCTTTAGAGGACTTCTGTTTTGGGGGTCAATCCTCATCTTGGCTGGAAACAAACAGAATGGGAATGCAAGCTGTAAAATGAATACAGTCTCTTCCCAAGTGTTGTCCCAGTTCAGTGGGTTCTGGGTATGAAGAAAAAGACTTCTAGCGGAGTTTGTTTCCTTCAGGGGTTAGTCTGGGGGCCTTGGTATGTGCAACGGAATTAATTTTTTTCTTTTTTTGTGAAACTGTAACTCACTATATATTTTAATTGTTATTTCCAGTAAGAAGATGCAAATGTAGTCCTTATTTAATTTTATCTTCTAATGGTGTTCAGAGATTGTGAAGCCTCAATAAAATTTTCCACCAAAATCCCACAGTCTGTACAAAGTGGAATCTACTTTTAATCTGCTGTTAGTCATGTGTTGTTGATTTATTATGCAAGCTTTTAATTGGAAATCCCAATTTATAGCAATTTGAAAACTAAGAAAATACATTGTTGCCTGTGGTTCTGAGGAATTTTGCAATGGCAGTTTGTTGTCACCTGTTTTGAAAACAAGTGACAGAGACAACAGCCTTGTTAGCAGTTATGCTAATTTTTTTTTTGCAGTGTGGATGAATTTTGGTTGAAATTATTAGAAATCTATTGCTAATTTACTATAAGTGCAATATTGTATAAAGAAATGAAAAAGAAAATTGTTCTCCTGGAAACAAATTGTTGAACCTGATCTTGGAAATGCAAATATAGTCTTAATTTGTATTGTTCAGTACATATACTAATATGGTGACAAAATGCTTTCAGAATCATCTAGTGATTTATTTATCAGTCATCAAGTATATTTTTTTCAGTGATTATTCAGAGTGCTTTAAAATAGTTGTGAGTAATTGAAAGATTTCTGAGGAGTCATCATTTGTTTACAGAACAGGGGAAACAATCTGCAGACCTTTACAAAGATCTTCTGTTGATTTCCTAGCAAAGAACTCAGTGTCACCAGTTTGTGTACATCTATACCTGATTGCAAGTAAATTATTTTGAAAATTGTTGCTTTATTGTGACTTTATTGGCAATTTATTCTTAGCACAAGTTGTTCATATTTGTTCCTGTACATTGTGGATCTCTCATATGCAAGTCAAAATTGGCTTTTACAATAGGGTTGTTATTTGGTAGAGCTTTGATATTTTGGATATAGGGAGGATGTGAAGACAAAGTGCAGCTATTTTTGCTAACTATGTTTATGTTTGGCATGTTGTTTTCTTGTGTTTTCTGAAGGTAGCAGTAAAACCCATGTATGAGAAGTGAAATTGACTTTTCCTCTCTAAGTTCATGTTCTCTCGCTCTCCTCATTGACTCTTAAAATTTTGTTGTATTTATTTTTTAATTTCTTGTTCAAAACTGGTAGATACAAGTCCTTAAAGTGTGACATTACTGAGCTATATGTGGATACTGCGTATGCATGCACTATAGTTATGCTATGTATGCTCTAGGTAAGGCAGTGTGTGTATCAAGAGCACTCTTGTTGCTGCTGCAAATGGCACGCAGTTATTGCTACTTAGGACTCCATATGTGGGAGAATGATATAGCAAGATCTTGGGAAGTAACTATTTTTAATGTAGCAGGTGAGTGTGGGAAGCTGCTCAAACTAACAGGCCAAATTCTTTTGCTTTTGTTAATGCTGAGTGGGACCTTGGATGAGACTTGCAGATGAAATGTATTGCTCATTGTGAGAAGGGGTGTCAGAGCCTGATCCCATGGTTTGTATAACACTACTCATTCCCAGTTCACTTCTCCAGAATATAGCATTAGAGCAACACTTAAGGCAAGTTTATAGAGACTACAGGGATGTTGTGACACTTTTGGAAAAATACAGAGGCAGTATTACATTTTCAAGACAAGAGTGCTGACATAATGGCACCATTGAAAATAAAACCCTAAAACTTAATTGTAAGTATAAATTTAGGATTGAATTTCTGCTCTTGGTATTTTCATTTTTACTGCCTGATTCCAAGTTCTAAATGAAAAAAGAAAACTTTTCCCAGCAAATGCTAGAAATAAATGAAGTAACATTCACAGTTAGATATTTATTTAAGCCTCCCAACCTCTCCCTTATATTTGCTAGTGTCACAGTTATAAAAAGATACATCTGGATCATATGGTATGCTCTGGTGTTTCTGTTTAAGTATAATTGGCAGCCTGAGACATTTGCACAGAAATAAAAAAAAAGGTACGAATACTGTGTGGAAATCATCCCACTTTGATGCCTCTATATCTTGTTTGATTTCTTCCCACAAATCCTACTTGTTAAATATATGCTTTCAATTTCCTCTGCTAATAAGTGTATCTTCTCTCTACTTTTTCCTTTGGAAAAAACAAATTAGAATGAATTCTAAAACAAAATGCTTCCACTGACATCTTTTGATGCTTCTTCAATAAGTAATGTTTACAGTTTCAATGGATGGGAGAGTTTAAGCAGTTGAGGGAATACTGTGAAGCGTCTTAGACAATTAGTTCTGTGTCTGATATCAGAAGAGGAAACCATAGGCATTGCATGTTCCTTTCATATGTTCAGGTCTGCCTTGTGAAAACCCAAACTAGTGAGGAGTCACATCCATGGGATTCCTTTTGCAGTAATAATGGCATTTTGATGTTGTACAAATTGATGGAGCACTGAATGTGTTCACACAATTTTCAATGTTGGTGCAGTTTAAAAGTTCTTCTTATGAAATGAAAAATAAGTGCAGCACATTTATAGATAATTGAAATCCACCCTTGTTCTACAAGGTTGTTTATTAGGATAGGCAAGGTGAAAGTTGGAATAGATAATAAAGACTATTGCTAAAAATAGAAGAAATGTCTTGGGGAAGAAAAGAAGTTGCAGGGTCAAATGAGGGTAAATGAGGTGTGGAGTTTCATGCAAACTTGGAGAATCGAGGGCATTATGGCTAACTGGTATGAAAGGCAAGAGGGAGCTGACTAAATTTCATGGGCAAAGAAGTGTAGGGACAGAAGCAGAAAAACCAGGGCTTTTGCCTTCTTGTACACAAGGCACAAAATTGTATCTTGAATCCTGAGTCTTCTATGTCTTTGCTGATTTCCCTGTTTTCCTACTTAGATCCTTTCCACTTTGTTATATTAGGTATTTATGAGACATCACAAAGTTTATAAATAAATATTGAAATTCAGTGGAGATGTGAAAGATAAGGTCAAGATTTGCAAGACCTCAATTTTAATCAAACAGACCAGGAATTTGCTCCAAATAAAACTGGTGCAGTACCATATTTAGGAAAAATGAAGTCTGCAACTTACATGAGCTAGTTTTTGGCATTTTTAAGGTATTTGTTGATTGGTGCAGTACTGTATGTGTTTTGAGAAAGGATGAGCAACTGTAGAACAATTCAAGAACAACAAAAATGAGTATGGGCCTAAAAATATGAAAGAGCACTTGAAGAAACTGGGATTCCATAGCCTGGAGACACACGTTTGGTGTAAAACTGCTGCAAAAAGGATCAGTTTCTTTCTTTTATCTGGACTGAGTAGGAAACAAGGGAAAGGTTATGGAACAATATAAAAAGCATGTTAAAACCTGAAAACAGTTAAGGAAAGCTGTCTAATGCTAAGAGTAATGTAGTAATGGAACAAATTGTCAGGTGTGTTTGTGGAATCTATTATCCATCTGTAGGAATGGGTAGGACAATTATTATTGCTTTAGAGCCAAGGAATGGACTGGAAGACCTCACGAGATCTCTTCTACTCCTATCATTCTGTGAAAAGAGCTCACTTTTGTCTTTTTGGCACAAATATGTTATAGATGGATGATAGATTAAGTGCAAACTGAGGAGAAAGAAGTAGTTTATCTGGATTATAAATGTTGATACCCTCAGTTAAGTCCACCTAACCAATGATTTTACTATAAACTTTTAAATTTACTAGAAACATATTCAGAGTATCTTGCAATGATAGATGCTCACTGTTCATCCATTTTGTTGCAAGCAGGTTTCAAAACCATGCAAAAATATAAAATGCAACCTTATTTACTAATTTGTATCTGCAAAATGCCAATCCAAGGTGTAGATTTTTAAGCCTTTGTGGAATCCTCTTGACTTTTTAAAGAGCACAGGACTCTGTCTGCATCAGTGGGTCTCCAAGAAGTTCCAGGACAAGTTTCCCTGGGAGCAATTACTTTGTAGCTATCACACTCAAAAATACCAGAAAATATTGCACATTTGTGTAGTTATTTGGAGAGAGATTAAGATAATTTTGCATCTTTTTTCTGGAAACTTTCAATGAGAGTAGTCCAAATGCTATAAATTAAAAATACCCTTGATCTGAAGCCACTGTTCCAAAGAATAGTTCCAGATACCAGTCCCTAGCAATTGCACTAGATGCTCTCATAGTCTCATTTATAGTCACTGAAACTATGTAAGGATGGAAAAAAAGACCCAACCCTGCTATTAGATCCTGGCAAGAAGAGAAAATAGATACTGAAACTGCAATTAGTCTGGCAAACAATGACATGAAAGTCAAGAGCAAAATGCCAGGTCTTTTCAGGAGAGAAGATGGTATGTACATGTAAACTCCCCTTTCAACATATGAATGTGCACAGGGCTTTTATTTTAGCACTAAGCATGTATAAGCAAGAATATGATTTCAGGTCAAATCTGAAAACTTTTACATTCTGAATACCACTGAAAGCTTTGTGGTGATTGTGTAGTATCAAGGATGTTCCCAGTGTTGTAAATTGTGAATAGGAAATAAAGGCACAATGAGGGAGACTGTGTGTAATTTTTAAATGCTTTGGATTTTTTTTTTTTTAAATGTATTTGCTGGCTGAAGTAAATCAATTCAGATACAGCAGACACAAAGCCCTGAACTTTTAGGTAAGACAAAGTGAAATGAACACAATCAAACTACACAGATTATAGATCGCTGAAAACATTTCACCAGTACTGACTGATTGTCTTGATATTATTTTCTTTATAAAATCAAAGAATAGCATGCACAGGGGAATAAAAACTTCAGGATTGTTCTTTCCTCTTAAGCATTTCAGTTTTGAGGTTTAGGAAAATGCTGCTGGTAAGTTTGAATAAATGGATTTATGGTTGCAGAGTGCAAATTAGAAATGAAAAAGGGATCCATCATATTGATGTTATTAGTATTTATAAAGGTCAGGAAAATTTTCAGTTTTGTGTTTTCTTAGTGGACTGAAACATCAAGCTTCTGAAGGTGAATTTATGTAATTCTGTAAAGCTATATTTACACTGTAAAGTGAAGCAGGAAAGAAAATGTAATTCCAGGATAGCATCTCCTAGATCTGGTTGGACCAATGATGCAACTGATAAATAGAATGTATTTCTAGAAAGAGGATTTTGTTTTCAACATCCATCCGTCTACCCATCGCTTTACCTGTATCTTTGGAGCCAAACATCAGCCCAGTCAGTCACTTTGTTAAATGTCCTCCCATAGTAAGGTATGGATTTTTTTTTTAAATTTGGAAATGTATACTGGAAACATACAGGAAACCATGAAATCTTTTTATTTGGAATTAAGCAGGATAATGATGTCTCAAATCTGCTCAAGTAAGTTGCCAAAAGTCCCATGAGATGATCAGTGAAGTCTGATGGCAAATCTAGAAATATGTATCTTTTTTCTAGGCCCGACTCAGTAGAATTGAAGACATCATTCTCATTCTTGTTTATTTAGGTGGTCTGCCAATCTCATAAGACAAAGCCTGCAAGACAAAGCCTGTTACAACAACTGTAAAACAAAATTGAACCTTGGGCTTAAATCAGTAAATTATAGGTTCTGCTAAACATAGGAAGTTGCTATTTTTTATTTGAATGGCTGCTAAGTGACAGTAACGATGAGAATTGGAATGGCATGTATTAACCTCTTTCTGCTCTGGAGATTTGTTCTTTACCTTGGGACTCAGGGTTGAGCTTATAGGTGGGGCTAAATAGCCACGCTGGAGTTGTTGAACCGCTATAATCCTTATTAATAAAAAATTTTTCACCTGTTCTGTCCGAGTGGGTAATGGATAAAGTTTGTTATCATCTATTAAGAATGCAGAAATGAGATTGTATGACCAACATCTCAAGTATATTGATGCAAAATTGAAAAAATTGCAAGTTTATGATCTGAAAATTCATAAGCAAGAAGATACAGTCTCCTGCTATATACTCTGTAGTATGAAGCATGTAACAAAAATTAGAATTTCTTGTTGCCTGTGGAATAGTGGGCATTTGTCTACCTTTGAATTAATGAAAATGGGGATAACCTCTATCCATTTTCCTAAAAATTCTTTAAGCATTTATTTTAATCATTTTTGTGACCTATTTAAGCAGTTACCAAAATAGAACCAGAGTGTCCCAGAACACTACATTATCGTGTCAGCAGAAGGGATATTATATGTATTGGTATTTTAAAAGGATCTATAGAACAAAATTAGTTCCCTTCTGCCCCCTCATTCCCAAGTCTGTGCAGCAGTTGCTGCCAGCCATCTTAATGCTGTTCCTCAGAAACAGCTTGGTTTCCACTGCTTTTGAGACTGTTGCTACTTCATTTGAGAGTTGTATATGTTTCCAAAGTATCATCACCAAGGTAAATCTTCATGCAGTGTCTCCAAGTCTGCTCTGTGCTGAGATTTTAAAATACTTTTTTTCAGTAAATTTAATAACTTGAATTGTAACCCATATTATCCATCTCCTTGAATTAGTGTTATCCTTTCCCTTTATTTGAAGAGAAGACAGAAATGCTCAAACATAAGACTCGACTGACTGTATAATTGTTTTTTAGAATGCTTCCACTTTATTGTTTTTCCTCTTTATGACTGTGCTATAGTGGAATACTTAACTACGTCCACTTGTTTTTATTGCAACCTTATAATAGCTTTTGAAATTAAGTGTAGCAATGAGCTGTTACAGCACTCATGAAGTTGTTTCACATTCGTCTGAGAATCTTCTCATGAAAATTCTAATAATAGGTGAATTTTGTGTCTTTTTTTTGGGAGAAGCATCTGAATGATTTCAGATTAGGTGAATATGCTCTCAAGAATGGCATAGAGCAGTGCAGAAGCCTTCATGCTTATCCTCACCAATTTCAGAAAAATGATTTTTTTCTGTAGTGATCTGTCTGAATTTCCCCATCAACATCAAATGTCCCTCTAGCTTTTGGAATAACCCCCCACCCTCAGTCCTCATCTTGTATGGGGAATGGATTGAGAAAATCCCCTGCTGTGGAGTAAGCCCTGAAAACTCATGTAACTCACATGATTTTGTCTAAAACAATGTAGGCAGAAAAAGACTTTTAAAGGATCTTTTAAAGAAGAAGCCACATTCAGCTTTAGAGAGGATGAAATGTTTTTCAGCGATCTGTAGTTTGTGCAATTTGATTGTGTTCATTTCACTTTGTCTTACCTAAAAGTTCAAGGCTTTGTGTCTGCTGTATCTGAATTGATTTACTTTGGCCAGCAAATACATGAACATTTTTTTCTATTTGCCCACCCATAACCCCAGGCAGATGAGAGGTTTCTAAATGTTAGCCAGTATTGCCCAGAGCAACACAGCTGCAGTTGCCTCTGGAGTGAAGGCCAACTGAAAAGAAACAAGTAACCCTCCACTGAATATTTGTGAACTACGAATTTTTTTCCCCAATTCTCTGTCCAGTACTGGCCACATTTGGGCAAAAATAACAGAAGCAGCCAAGCCATTTTTGCCTTGAAAAATATCAAGCTGCTGAAGAATGTGTGTACATTACCAAGGAGTGCTGCCAAGAGGCCAGCTTGTGGAGGACAAGAGATGTTTTTGAGAGCTGGTATCGCCCCTGTACCCATGATGAGGAGTTTGCCTTGGACTGGCTTTTGCCATAGAATGTGTTCCATTAGCAGATATGATGGGATTGTACATGGTAAGAGGATTAGAGCTTGCAGACCCCAGTACATTACAGCCAAACAACACCAAATCCCAAAGCTACCTTACCCTGCTACCTTCCCCTTAATTTCTCCATAAACGTGAAACTTGTTAATATGTATATATGTCTGTGAAAAATGTGAAGCTAGAGAGAACAAATAGAACTTTGTAAAAGAACCTTTTGAAGAAAAATAAGGAAATATTGATGACGTCTATCGGAAGTTATTACCAAAACATGTGAACATGCAGATGTGTAAAACCTGACTAAATTATTTTGTTTATTCTTCTGTGAGTGATTCTGACTTGCACAATCCTGTCTGTTACACATTCATACAACTTACATGTCTTGGGTAGTTCAACACAAAGAATGTAGGTTTTGATGATGCATCGATGTAGGATCTGAGAAAGGCTTCTGGGAAAATAGTGTTCTTGCTCTGAAATATATTTTTTGTTAAACCTAAAACTGTAGAACTTATGATTCCAAAAGTAGTCTGGCATTAAGACGAACTTATCACGTACAAATTCTGAGTAGTGTTTCAATGGCAATATTAGAAATAGGTATCTCTGCAAAACCAATTCTTGGTGACTCTTAGACTACTAAAATTGCTAACTATGACACTCATCAAAAGTTATTAAGTATTTCATGTTTATTTGTTTATGTATCTCTTCTTCCTTGGATTGCATGAAAAAAGATGGCTGTACAAAAAACTGCTTCAAGGTAGAGAGAATCAGAGCCTTCTCTTCAAGTCCCTTAGTTGTGTGTGCTGACCTTGCATAAACACAAGGTAGGTTTACCCTTGAGAAAATTGGGCTAATCTGCTTTGTGCTTGGCATCCCACAGGAATAAACACACTAAGAATAAAGAATATTAAAGCATGGATAAGATGCTGCAAAAACTTTAGGTGGTTGTATTTTATGGTTGTTTGTTTAGGAAAAAAATAGTGTGCACTTTATGGGATGGAGACTATGATTTCCTTTTGAGTGGGTGGAGAGTCTGTCACTCACTGGTCCTGGTCCATGACTGGCCTATTCAGGGGCTAGGGCAGTGCAGGTATGAGCAACAAGCCAGCTCAGTAGGATGATGGCAAACAAATACATCTCTGGCAATACAAAAATCCACTCATTCTCTCTAAGTTTGTTACTCTCCAGACTGCTTGTGGAAATTACTGAGTTACTGTAGCATAACCATTATGACTGTAATCACATAAAGTGCTAGCTCTAGAGTTCAAATAAAAATAGTTATAAATTGTGAATGGACAGAATTAAAAATACCTCTTAGTTTGTGCTTTTTTTTTTTTTTAGAATTAGAAAACTTCTAATTTGCATGCACAACAAATAGCAAATTTTATGGATTAGGGCAAGTGCATTTTTGTGGATATGAAATAAAAAAATTTCTAGAGGATTATGATTTATCTTGTTCAAATACTGTAACCCAGAGACTTTTTATTCTATCTGCTGTATTTTGCTTTTGAGTCTTAAATTTTTCACTTCACAGTGGTTGCAGAAATAATTGTTTATATAATGCTTCCGTTATGCATATTTATTAAAAAGTAAAAAAAATCGTTAAAATAAGTCCGAAAAAATTGTCTTGAGAAAAAAAAAAAGAATTAATAGATGGTATCTGCAAACTTTAATATCATATTTATAATGCTTTGCAGTTATAGTACAGTTTTTAATAAGTCATTTCTAAGACTGGGTCATAGATGTAATATACTACTGATACATTTTATATTGGAAAATATTTCTATAGGAAAATAATACCAATTTATAGTTGTTATGAGTTAATTTTTTTTTTTAGTTTTGTTTTCTTTTTAAACATAATGAACTGATTATTTTCCTGCTAACATTTGATATTTCTCCAGCAGGCTTTTCTTGTATATTTAGAAAGGGTGTGTTTTCTGTGTCTGCATACGCAAATATGAAAATAAGTTTAATTCTAATGGGAATGCTTTTAAAAATTTCTTCCTAGTGACAAATAAGCAATTTGATTAAATAGTTTCAGCTTTCAAGAAATACAGGACTAAGTAAATTTTTCCAGTACTGTGGTTTAGTACTTGTCCTACTCCATCCTTTCATTCTAACCCCCTGCCTTGGGCAGGGACACGTTCCACTAGTCCAGGTTGCTCAGAGCCCCATCCAGCCTGGCCTTGGACACTGCCATGAACTGAGGCCTCCACAGCTGCTCTGGGCAACCTCATCCAGTACCTCACATAGAATCATGGAATTATCTAAACCCAGGCTTTGTTCTGAGTTGGTAAGCGCTTGACATTTCCTATTGACCAAAGCTTTTCAAGGTGCTGAAATCACACTGAGATTTATTACAATATTTTAAGCCTTAAAGCAGCTTCTAACAAGTATTAGAAATGGTTGTAGAGTTTTAAAAAAAGGGGGAAAAAAGCAAAAAAGCTGTCTTTTTCCTTTACTTGAAATGGGAAAGTGTCTCAATCCACAGTCAATATGATTCCTTTAAAAAAAAATCTCAATTTTCAAGTGTTTCATTTTAGGTTTCCTGATTGGTAGGGATAGAAATACAGTGATAAAAAAGTTTCTACTATTTGGGAGTGTTAAATTACATAAGTGATCCAAGTGTGAATATAATGCTAAGAGCACGAAATTATAAAGAAAATTTACTATCAAATCATTATTGTTAACTTTTTTGTTTCTGCTGTAATCTTGTGGTCTTGTAGCTTCAACACCAAGAAAACACCAACATTCTAGTTATTTATTTGAAAGTGAAAAAAAAAATAGGCAAGATTTTGGCTGCCATGGAAAATGTGGAAACATCAGTCTTGATAATCCAGAAGGCAAAAATCATCCTATGTGTGCATCTTTCTGCATCATTTTTTGAGGCAATATCTTGATTTTTAGGTGCTTCTGCTGGCCGCCAATATACTTTTTCTGGACCAAACTTGCTCGAGTGGTTTTCTGTGCTCTGTCTGTGATGCTCATTATCCAGGATATGCCTCTTTCCAGTGCTGTTCTCCACTCTGGCATTTCTTCCTGCTCCTGTTTCTTGTGCTGCACGCAAGTGCGTGTCTGAGAGTTAAGTGGCTGCTGATGGGGACTCAATATAAAAAGATGTATCAGAGAGCCTTCTGCATGTTATTTTTTTATTTCTACAAGAAAAAAAAAAAAGGAGAATACTAGATGCTATCTGACCTGTCCACAGCTTTCATGGGCAGTCAGCGTCTGACATGGTCTCAGATAATGTCATTGGTGATAGCCCTGAGGGCTGGCAACCTGAGTCTGGGCTTTCGCTGGGGTTTCAATTTCAGGACTGTAAAGTCTAGATCATATTGTGGTGTTAGATCAATCAGGATTTCTTGACTAATGGGGAAATAAATTCTGCTCAAATTGAAGCTCTGTAGATTAGGAGTTAGTTGTTCTGGAAATGAGTCAATTCAGGAGACAGAGGATGTGATAGTGTGAAAAAAAAATTATATAAAGTGAATACAGAATAAATCCAAACTATTTTGTTATAGCAGAAATAGGAAATTTCAGTAACATTTATCAATTACTAAGTTAAAAATGAGAGAAACTTTTTTAACAAAGTATAGAATTCAAGTGCAGACATTACAATGATGAAGGATATTTTGGAGGCCATGCACGTAAATAGGTTAAAAAGGAATTAGGTAATTGAGTACAATGATGCTAATTCAACAGATGCAATCACCAGCTTAGCAAAACTTTAAACTGCTGATCACCAGAATGAGGGACTGAATACCAGAGGAAAGACCATTTACTAGTTCCTTTTTTTTCCTTGTACAATAAAAAACAAATAGCAGGGTAACCTGAGGGAAGATACTGGATTTTAAAGATTTCTGTGGTTCTGATTTTGTTTTCCTTCCTGGGGTTCATGAAATAGGGTTTGTCTTTGTTAGCTTTGGGGGGCTATCTCTCAGATGGTTCTGTCTAAAAGGAAATAATTCTCTTTGGTTTTACCACCAACTAATTTATCTGCAAATGACATAATTTAAAAATAACTGGTGATCCAAAATCAGTCTTTACTTTCTTGTGCCAAAGAGTTAATTTGATTTCTGATTGGTTACATTTTTATTTTAGATTGGATATTTTAGGAGAAAGGTGTCCCTAATTGAGAGGTCCCAAACATAGGAAAATGCAGAACCTGTCAAATGTTTTAGTGGTGAGCAGCAGTGACTTGGGAGAGGTCAGTCAGACTATGTTCTTGCTCAATTCAGTAGCAAAGGAAGAAAAACACTGGTCTGCTCTATATGTGCTTTCTCATTTTCATACAAGCAAATAAGACATCTATATTTGGATGTCTTCATGGGCTGGTGAACTGTTGTCCTTCCCCCAAAGCCCCTCCCTTTGCTGAATTTTGGGAGTTCTGTTAAAGCCTCAGCTCTGATTGTTATCACAGATCTGGTTTTTGAAAAATCCAGATTGCTTTCAAGAAGGTTTTATGATCACTGTGACTGTGCTGCCCAGCAGTTTATAGATTTCAGCTGTGACAGGACTTGCTTTGTATAATAAATAAAATACTTGGTTTTTACAGTGGGCAAATAATTGTATATTCTTTCACAGATTCAGTTATGGGCTTCAGAGGAGGGCACAAGGCTGCCACTGAGCCAGGAAGAGTCGTTGAAGGAGCTGATGATGGATGCCAAGAGCTTTCACTTTAATTTTTTTAATGTCCCCTGGTTTTTGCTGGGACCAGCTGTGTGTAATTCAGCTGATGGGCCCTAGATGGTGTCGGGCTTGTCTCTGCTGCTCTCTGCCCTTCCCTCGCCTATTCATTGTGAGCTTTGCTTGGCAAGCGAGGCGAGGAGAGCTCACTGCATGCATCATGACAGTCCACAGCTCCTGTGGTGTGAAACCAATCTTGTAGAGTTTCTGGGAGTTAGGAAATTTTTTTTAGTTTCAAAGATCCCCACTAATTTTGGTCCTTCAATATTTGGATACTGAAACAGCTAAATTTTTGGTCTTCTGTTACTCTGCAGTTTCACATAAGAGAATCCTGGTCTGTAATACCAAGCAATATAGTCATGCATGCTCTAGATGCATAAACAATATGTTGGAAAACCAGCAATTGTTTTTATGTATAATTTTGACATTAACACTTTATGCAAAAATATATCTTCAGATGGGTCAGAATAGACACAAAACCAGCTTTCTAATTTACACCACTGCTAATATTTAAAAAATCTAAAATTATTTAAAACATTGCTCAGAGATGCTGGAATAAAAATGGAATGCTCATATCTGTAGTAAGGTGATGTTCCTGAAATGTTTTCCTTGCAGGACAAGGTAAAACTAGATGCTGTGTTGAAACATTCATAAGGAAATCTAATAAAATATTTTCTGTGTCAGGATTAAGGAATTAAGTTTTCAGTTTTGGATTGTGTTTTGCTGAGAAATAAAAACTTGAATTCTATTTTAAAGGTTAATTTTCAGGTTTGGAAGTTGGGGCTTAAAAAAATCTAATATTTTACCAGTATTTTGATGTCAGTCTTTAGGTTTGGATTTGACCTATAATAAAGAAATTACCAGATACAGATTTCCTGTACATATTTTTTGTTTAATGAGACTGTAAGACTTGAAAAATTGTCTTTAGGAAGGTGCAGTGCATTGTAACATGATTGAAACCAATGAAGTTGCCCAAGATTAATATTAAAAGCTAAAAATAGGATTTGTCTCTCTCTGGAATATTTCTATAGTAGTTTTACAGTCTACACAAACATATATTAGCATCTTGTTTTCATATGCAAACATCTTCATTCTTTCCCTTTTGTTTTCTGTTTTTGTCCATTTCTTTGGTTCTCTCTTTGTCCATTGTGCTCCACCAGCACGAGCAGATTCTCACTCAGCGTGAGCGTGTATATGGTTCTGTACAAAACTGGTTTTTGAATCCTGTCAGCTGAGAGCTACAGTGGCAGCAACCTGAAATTAACTTAGAGAGTCAGGATCCTAATCATTGGGTTTTGTGCTACTTCAGCTGTCGGCATTTTCAGCCAGCTACACCAAGTCTATGTTACTTGCAGATGTGTGACAGAGCAGATGGGTGGGTCAATTCAGGATTCATTCAAAGCTGAGAACCCAGCTGGGAGCAGAAGAATCAAGAAAGCCTTTCTTCCATATAAGTACATGGATATACCAGCAAGGATGGGATCTAACTTTTGAAATTTAAAGGATATGTACACAAAATTTCAAAGACATTCAAACATTGAAAATACATTAAAGTTCCTACTGAGATGTCAAAAAAGATGTGTAACTACATTTGGTGTAGTATTTTCACTGAATTAGACTCTTGGAAACTTATCTGATTAAAAGCCCCACAGAAACAAAACAAACAAACAGAAACTCAACAATTACAATTTAAATGCTGTAATTTTCTGACAAAATAATGCAAAATTGACACTGATCAATGTTAGTGCCTACAGAGCCACCAGATCTAATACATCTTGATTTCCTTTTCAGTATACCTGCAGTGTTACACTAATGACTGAGAATAGATCTCTTTTTTTGGTGGAAAGTATCTAAAAATCTAGCTGTAAACAAAGATTAAAATAAACTATTTAACTAAAATGACCTAAAAGCTCATTTAAATAATGTTTGTATGAATTTTGTTTTAAATTGATCTGCTTTGCTTGGGGCATGGTACAAAAGGGCAGAACCTGGAGAGAGAGCTAGGCAGGCGAGGTGCCGGTGGCAAAGTCTGCTGTGCATTTGGTTAGTCAAATGCTTAAAGTTGTTTATTCCTCTGGGTACGTTTTAGCTTTCATTCCCTTCAGCAATGCTGAGTCTGTTCTCAAGATGTATTTTCTTTGTGATCCCTCTAATGGGATGCTTTCTGCTACTGGTTTTCTTTTAGAAAAGACAAAAAAAAATTCTCTCATTTACTTATTTCTGTGTTAAAGATGAGCATAGGCTAAAATAGGAGTGCACTCTCAAAGGTCCATTTATGGCTTGAGAACATCTTCTGGCTCACTATAACATGAATAGACTAATATGATATACGTAAGATTCTAGGTAATTAGTATCTGTATTTCATAATTCAGATTCTTTACAAAGCGTAGAGATTTTTCAGGTCATATTTCTGAAACATAATATCTGAATTGCTGCTATGGTTTGTACTGGCTTCCAAAATGTCTAATTTTAGGACTTCTAAAGCAAGGAAGAAAAAAAGCAGAGGGACTTTTTTTACCTCTCAATATTCCCATAAAGCATTGGTGATGAAGTTGCAGTTCCTTTCCAGCACCTGTGAAAGCACTTGAACATATCTCCCAATTCCAAGGTGAATAATTGATCCACCCCAGTGATTTGCAGCTCGACTTTCTAGTGGACCTTTGAAAGAAGATGGGAATTGCTGGTGTATTATAGAGGTTCCATGAGGTTTCACGTTGCATGGCTGAAGTTTCATGTTGTTGCAGAATGTATTGAAAAAGTTATTTTCTCGTTAATTTGCCTCATTAGTTTCTTTTTAATGTATGGAACTTCATCCAGTTCCTATGGTAATTGGTGAAAGCTCTCACTGAAGTTTTACAGCATAATTGAGTTCTTTATGTATGTATCAATCTGTAAGGTTGTCTTGTGTTGTGGGGTTTTTTGTGTTTGTTTGGGTTTTTTAAATAGTTTTTCTGTATTTTCTTTTTTGCAGGTTTTTGTTACATGAGGGAATGTTGTATTAGAACTGTAGTTTTTAGAGTAGTTAAACAAGACTACTCTACAGAATTTCCTAATACTGCATGATTTGGCTAATCTACTGTAGGGGTTCATTCTAGTACCAGATTTCTCTCCAGATACAATTATTTTTACATTCTTTCCTCAAATACTTTATGATCTGCATCAAGAGAGCAGAGTGAAGCCTTCACATTGTTCATAGCCTTCCATCTTGATCTACATGTACTTGGTTCTACAGGGATCTCAGCCTTCAGTTGGAGTTGACTGTAAATATTTTGAAGAACTTGATCATGGGCTGGGGATGCTCAGGGTGGCCTAAATGGGGATAATCAGAGATTGCTGGCAAAAAAGGGGGATGGCACCCGTGTATTATCAATTGCATTAAGTTGCACTAACCTATGTCTAGATGGCAGAAATTTAATATTTTGACTCTAGGCAAATTTTGAATTGAAAAGAAGGGGCAGCATTTCCAAGTTACCAGCATACACTTTCTCCATGCTTAACACGTTCATAAGCTTATTTTTTTAACTTATACGTTTTTTTGCTGTTGATAATTTGACACCAGCTTATTGACTATTGTTTCAAAATAGGAATGAAATGTTGGTTTGCTTATTATTTACATAGGGAAAATGTGATCTTTTTCCTGGCAGAAATACCAAGACTGTAAAGGAAAAGAATCTTTGCATACTGAAGGAGTATGTTCACTTAAGGAGACAGAATTTTCTCCAACTAGTTATGATCAGAAAATGGAGTTAATAGTCTTTTTTTCCCTCTGGAAAAGACTTCTTAAGGTTGAATGATATAAAGTTTCTGAAAATAGGGCAACTGTTATTAGAATAAATGACAAAAAATGTGGTGAAAGACATTTATCATCTGAATAATGTATTTTTGCTTGGAGGCTTACTTATATTTAGTCTCTGTTTTATAAATATCACAGTTGTAATAATTTTTTTGGTAGAAGAATCACAGCAGTAATAGTTCTGATACACTAGTAACAGAGCTTTGGGCATATTTCCCAGCAACTCATTATAAAATTTAGATGACCAGATATGAAGATGGTAATTTTTTGTAATGTTGCTGAAGTAATTTTGATGCTCATTGAGTTTTATTGACGTTTGATAATCACCTGAATCTGTTTCTCTACCCCCTCATTTTTAAATGTTATGTCCATTCAAAAATATTTCCAAATTTAATTTTGTTATGAAGTTGTAAAGCCTCATATAAATCCCTGCAGCAGTGTTTTATGATTTTCATTTTCTTGTCTTGCTGACAAGATTATGTTGTTTTTCTAAGTCACATCACCTATCAAGAAGATTTTCCTCTCCTCATGTGGTTGTCTCTTGCTACTAAGGAATGAACAAAGAACTTGATTATTATTTGATTAGGTCTCTGCACCTGATTCCTTTAGGCCAGAAATGTTCTTACCCTTTACAGTTAAAAGCTAATTTAGCTGTGAGCCATTATCTGGGAAATGGCTAAGAAAAGTAAGGATATTTACCTCCTGACAATGGAAATAATTTTGTAATTTTTTACCTTGTATTGTATTTTGTACCTTTGTAATTTGTTACCTTGTATTGTTTCAGTCTAGCACTTCTGGGTGTCTAGGAAGTTGAGTTTCTAATTTCATTCAATTAATAATCCTGTTTTTTAAAGGATCTTCAAGTTTAACTTGAATTTTATAGTGGAAAACTTACTCCTGTTTGTTTGAATTATGCCTTCCTAAACGATTCTAAATAATTCACCTCAATCCTCAGTTTAAGTGATACCTTGTTATCATATCTTCTTAAACCATTTAAGCTTTATGTTCTTCATCTCTTCTTTTTTTTTAATGAACAAATTTGTTGACCAGTTTATTATCTGGATTTCCTGAAGCTTTTCGGGAACTTTTGAATACACCTCTGTCTGGTGTAGGTGGGTTAGGTGAAAAAACCTGGTTAGGTTTTTCCAAGTCAAACTCAAAAAAAGAATTTTAAGAAATTAAATCCTGGTGTACAGACTAAATGACTTAGATTTGTAAAATACACTTAGTTAGAAACAGCTGTCAAAGCACAGGTAGTGGTAAAACATGAACAGAATGGGAATGATCCATCCTTTACTGGAAAGATTATTTGCCACAATTTTTAATTTTTAAGGCATATTAGGATGCTTATTATCTTAGTATCTGCTTTGCTCACATCCTAAAAATGGTGGTGTTACATCATTGTTTGTCAAAAGCAGGAACAGCATTGTTCTTGCATCTATTTAACTTACTCCAGAAAAAAATGCTATGTGATGTTGATGAGAAGCTCTTGGGTTTCCTGGGTTCTTGATGTTTAAAGTGATTTTGAAAATTGAAAGAGAAATCTTTTGCAGTTATTTTGCACTGCTGAGCAGTCAAATAGTCACTCATTGTCTTTTTCCACATGTCATGGAAAATGCACTGGGGAAACACATCCCATCGAATTGGTTCAAATTCTGTAGTTTGTGAATCTACAGGTTTCATTAAATCAATGCCCTTGTTTGAAATAACTATATGCATAATTAGACTCACTTATAATAAATCACTTGCAGGTAACATGCGAAGCACGGAGAAAAAGGACTGGAAAGGGTGCATGTGCCAAGGGAAATACTTTCCCAGTAGAGCTATGTGAACTCTTGCTAGAGCAGTTGATTGCAATTGATGCCATCCATGTGTTACAGGAAATATTGCAACTTTCTCCTGACAAAAGCTCTGTGGTTCCAATACTGTGAATTATTCTGGAGGACAAATCGTAACCAACAAAAGGCTGTTTCTTTAGACACCTCAGTTAATTTTTAGGGTAAGAAACTTTACGCATCAGTTCTGGTTCTTGTGAATTTGAGTGCAACTTGTGTTAATATGGTCTGCCCCGCATACTTAGTGTGTTATCCTCTCTAAGTAGGTATTTGTTGGTGCTGGGCAGTGGCATGGTATGTTCTTGAATGAACTTTACTTGCGACCACATTTTCTCACAGAGGTCATAGCTAGGTAGAGGTGAAAGACCTTGCAACTGAGTGCTCAGAAGTTGTTGTTAATGAGCTTAGAGTTAAGCAGTGAGCATTAGGGATAATAATGTTTGTGAACCTTGTGGCCCATTGTGAGGTTGAGCCGGTTCCAGCAGTTCTCTTCAGGCCCGGCACGAAGCATGGCTGCCATCTTGATGTGGAGAAACTTTTTGCACTACAGCAAAATTTGAGAATGTGGTTCGCATATTTTTGACCTTGTGTAAATAAAATAAACCCAGAAGTGGAGGCAGTTTTGCCACAGCAGCGTGGCACTGTGCCTCTGCTAGGTGCATCTGTCCAGGGGAGCACCCGCTCAGCCTCAGTGCACCAGGACATGCATGCAGCCTCCCTGCTTCAGGGCTGGCAGCTGCTGCAGTGCTGTGCCTTTGCACCAGCTCACCTGAAATTACCCAGGTGTCTGACATTCGATAGGACTAAAGCTTCTAAGGTTCCTGGCCGTTTATGAAGGTTTTAGCCTTATTTTTGGTGCAGACTCCTGAACTTGCTGCAGCTGTTGGTGCTCAGCATGAGGATCTGGGTTAGATGCCTTGAAAGGGTGTTGGGCGTTCATCTGCTCCCACAGCTCTCTGGCCTTCTCTGTGGGCAAGTGGTAGCTATGCTCATGGCTTTCTGTGTGGCAGTGGTTCAGGGATTGCTGTAGTTATGCAGGACGTGAGACATGACTTCAACTCCTTTTGCTTTTTTAGAAGGATAACGCCCTGTCTGTTGTCCCTGGAGAGAGTGGCAGCCACAAAGCAGTTCTCATCTCCTTCCCAATGGGGCCATTTTCTAGAGGTGTGGGAAGAAAGTCCCTCAATTCTTTCAGGCAGAGATGATAAGCAGACCTTTATCCCCCATGTAACAAGGGAAGAAACAAGCGTGTATGGTGTTACAGTATTTCTAGAAAAAAACAGTGGCCACCTCTGTCTTTTTGGTGGCACTGGATGTATTTTTTCAGTGAACAGAGAAAGGTGCGTGGAAAGACATGAGGTGAGAGCAACACATGAACTCAGGCTCTGGCTGGTGTTAGGCTCTAGTGAGGTATCAACTTTCTTGGCCCTGTGAAGACTGATGTGTCTCGTGGCAGAATTTTAACCCTAAATGAAACTTCAATATTAAAAATCCCAAACAGAGTGGCCTCTAGGCCAGGTGGCTGCTGATCTTTCTGAATTGTTTCATTTCAGTTCATAAGCTTGTGTGTGGTGTGTTTTTTTGTTTAAGCTTAAGACTTGCTTTGAATTACTCTAAATTCTATCCAAATTTCAGTGTGAGTATGAGGTTCCTTTTCTCAATCTGTCTTTCTTAGTCTTTTATACTGGGTTTCACTTTTCAACAACTGCCTAATGATATCCAAAATCTATGCTGCTGAGCTTAAGACAGAGCTTAAGTAGTTTGTCTTTATCCTGAGTAGTTTGAGATCATCATCTGTCCTCTTTGTTACTGTCATTATTCCAGTCGTCTTCTGAAGACGATGTAGGCCTTTGTTTTACTGAGAGCACTAACTGGATTTTTTTTTTCTTTCTAGTAATATACATCAAGATGCTTTCTAGGTTTGATCAAACCTTTTCAAATCAAGTGTAAAGCAGAGAGATAAGATATGGAATGAGAAAAAAATGTTTTAACATAAGCCTGGAGTATTTTTTAATTGCATGTAGAGCATTACATGGGCTTTTTTTTCAGTGCCAGACATATGCATGTTTATTTCCCACCAACATTTGCCTGGTGTGAGTAGGAGTTTAATCAATAAATTCTTGCTTCTCATTTTTTTTTCTCCTAACTACAGCATTTGCTGAAAGCCTTATTCTGAATTACCATAAAGCAAATATGAATGTAAGAAAAACCGGGAAAAATGTTTACACAGTACAGGGAGAACAGATAACTTGTGCAAATAAAATCAGATTTTTGTCATTTTATTAACGTCAGCAATTAAGTATTGCTTCCTAGAATCTGATTATGTAAAATTCCCAGTGACAGCATGTTGTTTATGGGTTTTGAAATGATACTTTCTTTGTTAGAGTGCCAATTCCTTTGGTATGTATTTCCTCTGTCACCTGAGGCTATTTTTCCAACACGTAACACATGTGATTTTTTTTTTCTGCTTTCTGAATAATCAGCTTTTCCTTTTGCTCATTAAGCATAAAATTACAGCCAAGGTATTAATGCAGTACAATACATGCTGTATTAAAAGTGACCAGTCTCTACCACATACTAAGTTCTTTTTGTCTATTACCTAATTAACATACTTTAATTAGTTCACTACATTTAATGAATGTTATGTAAAACTCAACATTTTCTACCTTTAGGATAACCATGACATTCAATCTAATGTGTCAGACTGGACTGTATGAATAATTAATACAGTCTATATTTAATATTTAAATGTACCGACTACCTTGAGAGGCTGGTCCCAGCCATGGTGTCTGGGGTCTGCTGGGAAAGGAGAGAGCTCTGCTTGGGGAGAAAAGAAAGGATGAACCTGAACAGAAATCAGAACCTTGCTGATGCCAGGTGTCCCTGAGCCTGGGTTCCCAGCTGGAAAAAAGGAAAAGAGATCCTTGTCTCTGACTTCTGCTTTTTGTACCTTTCACCTCCTTTCACTGCTTTGCTGGTTCAAATCAGAAGTGCTTAATACTGCTATTCCTGCTAATGTTGATGATGACAATTAGTATAAAATACACATATTTCTTAACCTTGCAATTGGGCTATAAAAGTCAGGAAGATAACTGTTGAATTCTAATTTTTTAAGCTGCTTGAAAAATCAACTTTACTAAGAACCTACTGTTTTAATACTTGTGATAGCTGCCCTAACTACATTATGTCTTTACTTATGAGAAATGCAATTATATAATAAGACAAAACATGGAACTGCAAAAGTGGTCAAGTTGAGTGGAAATCAGCCTTTCTCTTGCAATGTCAAAGTGTTTTCTGTGACCAGCATGACCAGCATTGTGCTTTGGTAGCATATGAGAATTTTTGGCTTCCTCAGCATAGGAGAGGCTGGTGGTCAGTCTTTGGCAGCCTTGTGCACCACCTGGGTGGAGTGCCCAGTGCTCCAAACGTGATTGACACACGTGAAAATGTCTCTACAAAGATCATAATTGTCAAAATCTTCTTTTGAGAAGATCCAAAGTCTTTGCTTCCCTCACCAGTACAAAAATGATAGACAGTATGAGTTTCCATGTGGGCATGATGCCATCCAACTATAAATCCCACTGGCTATAAGGCTTTGCACAAGGTCATACTGATGACCTGGAAAATAGGCTTAGATGTAGGAATGTCAGCTCGGTAGAGTGGCTTGAGACTGTGAGTGAGGGAGAGCAAAATGCATTTTTCTTGGAACGGATTATGAAAGAGCTAGGAGTTAGATATTCAGACTTTTATTTGTAGTGCGTTTTTAGGCACTGTATTCTTGGGACAGGTAATAAAGTGAGTATATGGAGCATCTGAATAGGGAACTCATTTATTCTAGTTAGACTAATTCTGTTTTTCCTGATGGTGGAAGATGTTTTTTGGTTTTAAAGGTGACAAAGAGGCAACCGGCCCAGATACAATACTACCTTAAATTCAAGCTCTGATTTGGTTTCCCTAGTTTTCCTAGTTTTCTTTTCCTTGGCAAGTGAGTGAGTGGTTTCTGAAGTTAGAATAGACTATAGATAAGCCTATGGTCTATTGACTGCTGGAGGCTAAGTGAGGTAAGAAAGTAATTTAAAAAAAATGAAACATTCATGAGAATTTTCTTTTTATGACATGGTCTGAACTGCTTTTCTTGGCTTATAATGCTCAGTACTGTCTTTTCCATTAGTATGAATTATTTCTATTGCATTTATTTTAAATACTTCTGCTATCATTGAGTGAATTTTGTAATCTTTTGTTGCTAATTAATTTCTTGGATGAGTTATTTATAGTGATTCATGTTACAGCTGTAATATTTAAAGTGATTTATGGTAAACTTGGCTTTTGTTGTGTGAATAAGAACTTGAATAATCGCAAGAATTTATGAAACAATAGTTAAAAATCTCTGTTCACCTTGCTAGTAAGTGGGTGCTGACTGCCACGTGTTTGTTTCCAAAGTTTGTTTTCTTTGTAGAAAGAAGGCTGTATTTGAGATTTGCATTGTCTCTGGCCAGCAATAGCAAAATACTGTAGATGGTTGAAATATTCAAAACTTTTCCTAGTAGTGTGTGCCAGGTGCCACATTTCAATTACTCTTTTCATGGTTCTCCTTTTGCATTCCATTCTCCTTTAAGTTGGCACACAACAGAACATAAACTGTAGAATTCATCCTTAAAGACAAAAATTCGGTTGGTGACTTGAAGAAGAATCATTCTGTGTAAAGACAGTACTATAAAAAATAAGTACTATATAGGAATTTGAGAATAGCCTGACTTTTGAAATAACACAGATGTTCTTGGATTATACTTGAAGCAGATTTTTTGGTGTAATATATTATCTTGAAGGGCAGTCAAGAACTAACTGAAAAACAGATTTTGGGGGAACTAACAAAAATATTATTTCTTACATGTACTTAATGAAGTCAGAATTCCAGTTATTTAAAACTAACCCAAGTCTTCATGTATTTTTTTCATCTCTTCTGCTTCACTTCTGAAAATCCTAACTTTTTGTAATTTATCTGAAAATTTTTAAATTAATGCATATGTTCTGTAACATTTCATTACTTTTTGTTTTTACATAATAAAAGTAGAAGTGAATCCAGTACTTGGAGGCCATGTTAGAATGTAAATAACTGAAATCAAGCTCGATAATTACAATATTCAGTGCTACTGCAACTAATGTCTCCATGGTGTTACCTCATTACAAAATCGCAAGCAGCTGGCAGTTAAAACTTGCATTAGATTCCTACAAGTTTTTATGTAGTAAACTACATTTGTTCTTTTTACCCAAAAGACTTCTCATCTTAAGCCAATCCAAGGACTAAGATAACTTAAAGAATTGTCTGGGTTGATTGTCATTAACAGTGATCACAAAATCACAGAATATGCTGATTTAGAAGGATGTGGTCTCATATTCACATGAGGTATTTAAGTTACCTGAGATTTGTACTTGGCATGGTACAGCCAAACAAGGCACAAGGTGTGACACTAAGCACAGTTTTTTAGTGCACTGATAAGGGAAGGTGACTTTGTGCAGGAGATTTACAGCATTTTATCTGGGCTGAGTTTTGAAAGCACCATAGCAAAGGTAGCACTGTTTCCTGTGTGAGACTGTTCTACAGGTGACATATTTCAAAGTCAGTTTTCCATGAATTTCATTATATTAAATGACAAGATTCTTCTACTAAGAGGAAGTAGCACAACATTTTTGTATCAAATTAGGAAATGTTTTTCCCAAATCTTTTTATCAGTACTTCAGTGTTCCTAGAGGCCCTCATTTTGTTCCTGAGTCTGGTCTGAGAACCCAGTGATCAGGTTTTAATTCAAGAATAGATGTGATGTCTTTCAGAACACTGGAGATGGAACAGACTGAAGCCATGTAGCTTCTGAGGAGTATGAGGAGACTGCTGGACACCTGTTTCTTGAGGAGAATGCCTTTGCCTTATAGTTACCCTTTTCTCTGAAATTTCTGTGGAAATGGCTCACAGCTGTAAGCTAAGAGGAACCTTAAGAAAGGGTTTTGAGTAGGGGGGATTTTCTTTCTCTTCTAGCCTTGGATTTACTTCCAGACTCCTCTGGCTTTTTTTCTCATCAACTTTGAAAACAGTAAGTCATTAAGAGATCAGGGAGACCTGAAATAGGGCAGTGCTGGTGGTGGGTGTCTGGTGTTCCACTTTTGTTCATGGGGTGCAGGTGAGAGCAGGAAAGACTTGTCTAAGTTCAGAACCTTGTGTCTGCCATCCTCAGTCTCAGGGGAGCTGCTGCCAGCACTCTTTTTCTTCCTCATGGGGGGAGAGGAAAGAGAAAAGATGAAATCGCTGGCTGCTGCAGATTTTCTGGACAAAGGGGAAGGTTTATTAGCCTAGGTATATTTAGTCATGATAGATCTAATAATTTAGGTTTTAGACTGACAAAAAATAGCTCTATTTTTGTTTATAATGCACAAAAAAAATCTTTTAGGCTGTCCAGGTTTATGTGATAGTTTAGAATGACAAGGGATACACTTTCCTCATGTCTGTATGTATGGTGTGTATATATACACTGCAAAGGAAATGACTGCTGTTCACAGGAGTGGACCTTTTTGTTTTGGTTTAACTGTTGCATATCATCATAAGACAAGCAGACATGAAACCACCAACTCCCCTTCAAAACCAGGAAACTTTCCATGAGGAGAATGCATCTAAGTATTACATATTCTTCATTTTAGTGTTCTTTTATCTTTCATTGTCCTTTACACCTTTACGCTTTCGCAAGTGTCTTCTACTGAAGTAGGTAGCTGAAAGGCACTTTAAATATAAAAGCAGGCAATGTCTGACTTTTTAAGCTCCTGTGGGAAACTCTGTATGTTCCAATGAGCATTTTGTCCCAGTTTTCTATCTTTGAAGCAATCACTGGCTATTTTTTTTTTTTAGAGATCTTAACATTTTTATCTATGTCCTTGCGTTATTGAGTGTAAAATTCTGTTTTAAATATGAAAAAAGCCCCATATGGGCAATTACATTTTTAAAGTACTTTGAATTGACCCAGGAAATCATACCTTTTTACCCATTTTTATCCAAAAATATCTAGAAATTTGTCTTGTTTAGATAGTTTGTATCTCTGATTTTATAATTTACTTCAGAATATCCCAACATCAGCTTTATAGCCTGTTTCTAGTTTGGGGGACCTTTTCTCCCCTCCTTTCTTTATTCTTACATGAGCTGGAGGAGGGCTGCCCCCAGCCCAGTGCCTGTTTAGGCTGTGGATACCTTACCTTGCACCATCATAAGTAAGAAGTTTAGCTATTAGTGAAGTGTGTGCTTCTTGAATAGATTTTCTGTGTCCCCTTGCAGAGAAAAGGTGTCAGGATAGAGCTGATGAAGTTAATCTTAGCTTGTTTAATCTCTGTGTGAAATCCTTTGTTAACTTTGGGAGAAAGCAAGTGTTTGTTTCGGAGCTCACATTTTGAAACTGATTTTGGAATAAACTACTTGATAATTTTTTTTCTTTTTTTTTTTTGGTAACTGTAAGCGTGATAAAATTAGGTACTAATCTTTCTGATATACTACATATTTATGTGATAAATTGCATTTATAAAGCATTTTGTACTGTCTTGCAGTCTTCCTGTTGTATGGTTTTTGTTAAGTCTAACCTAATCCTAAATTATACTCTAGTAATAGCTCCTTTCTCCCATTGCCTTCTTTCAAAGCAGTGACTTTGCCTCCCAATACTTTCAATTCTCATCCCACATTGGAGTCTTTTAAGATTCCAAAGGTTATTTTGCATAGGAACAGTATAAGGTTTGTGCTCTAATATTTAAGCATACAAACCCACTTGTTTTATGTGGCTGAAATAAACAATTAAAATACTCAGGAAATTTTGGGGCTAACTGATGTTTAGCAGCTAACTGTTCCAGCAGTTTTCTTTTTGGATGAGCTTTGACTGAGGAATATTGTCTAAAATCGATCTTTATTTATTGTCATTCTCTTTAGACTCATAATTTACAGCAAATGAGAAAATTTGAAATCTGTGTGTTGATAGATGGATTTTTAAAATATCTGTATTTATATCTATATTTTACTGATGTAACTTTCAAAGGACCACGATGTACAAATAATCTGGTATCTGGGGTTTGGCAAAGATACTCAGACATTTTGATTGCCTGGAAGTATAGGCAAACTAATGAGGAGTGCAAAGCTGAGTTTGTATTCAAAGTATGCCAATATTTTTATAAACAGTGAAGAAACTCGACTGAACCTGTTCTGTGCCTTTTACCCCTTATTTGAACTGAAGCAGAGGTTTTTTTTCTTATTTAGAGCTATTTCTGAATATGTTGTAATTGGACATAACCTTCATAGTGCTCTTCCTTTAAGAGAAATGTCTGGTTCTCTGCTCACAGTGGCTGTACTGCTGTCACGGCTCAGCAGTGTGTCAGGGTAATTCTCTAAAGCTCTACACAGATCAAAAAGATTATTGAAGAATGCACAAGCACTTTCCTTTTTGCTAAGTCTGAAATAGAAGGGGCTAAATCCCCAGTGGATAGAAGTTATATAATTTGGTGATGCTATGCTGATTTATGCCTCTTGAGAGTTTGCCTGCAGCAGAAGCTGGAGGTGATGAGAAGAGATTGGATGAGAGAAAGACCATCCAGGAAAAATTCATCAAATTTGTCATTCTTGAAAGGACCATCATAACATATGGTAAGGCATATCATTTACCTCAGGCTCAGAGGAAAATGATTTCTGCTAGGAGAATATTAATTTTATTTCTTAGAGGATCAGCTGACAGGGTAGGCTTTCTCCTGGCTGGTCTTCCCCTTCTGTTTTCTCTGAAGGGAAGGATGGAAGCTTGGAAATGTCTTATCTGTAGCAGACAAGCGAGTTGGCATTTTGCCATCATTTTCTGCTAGCAGAGAGGATAATGGTAATTATATGTCAAAATTTAACATTTCTCTTCTTTGAAAAAGAACTTTTTAATGCAAAATATTTAGAAAAGTCAGATCTATTCTGAGGCAGATAAGGAGCTAGGATTAGTGAGCTGACAAATTTTTCTTAAGCAAAAGGAGTTTTTCTTCCTCTTCAGGGACAAGGGGGAGATAAAAAAGGATCAAAAGAAAGGAACACATGAAGTGTGCAATATAACTAGGCTGCAACTTCAGTATTGTGTAATATTTGTGAGACACCCAGAGCAACATTGCCTATCCTGCTGCTCCTTCTGTGCCAAGGCTGTTAGAACTTGCTTTGCTAATGAGTTCCAGCCTTTTTGATTAAATTGGTATTTCTTTGTTATCAGGAAAGTAAATTTCTCTTGTGCTATACAACATTGAGTCCAAATTCCATCATCACCTTTTTGACAAAGGGAAAGTGTTTTCCTATAATCAATTCTAGCATCCCCAGTTGTTGCAAGTTAAACCCTTAGCCAGCCATGTCCTTCATCAGTTAATAAAAGTAGAAAGATTTTCCCAGGCTATGGCACAAGTTATCATACTGGTGAGATGCTTGATAAGGTAGAAAGCTTAAAAAGGTGGAAAACTTTGCTTTGTTTTAAATCAGAAAAGGAAGGCATGGTTATTTTAGATAGAACCTATTGACCTTCTATTCACACATTTAGGATTTGCCATTTCAGTCTGATTTTACCACAAATTATATAAATATAATTTTGCTTAGAAAATAAATATATGATTGCAAGCTTTGAGGAGATTTTGTATTCTTTATTTTCTGTATTTTTCCAAGAACAAGTGCAAGCAACCACCTGTTATATACATTATAAGTATAGGATTGCTCCTCAGCTGTCTGAGAGAAAGGAGATGTCAACCTTCTCCTGCATTATTATGGGATGCCAGACATTTTAAAATAGTTTTTGAAGTTAAAATATTGGAAAGAAATCTTGTTTTGAAACTGTTTATTATAAATTTTATTCTAATTTGTTAAAAATATGTAGTGTAGTGATCTGGATCATCAGGGACTGGCCCGAGATACAGGTTTGATTTTTAAATTTAGGATTCAGCCACACTAGCAGTGGGATATTTGGGAAGGCAGGTTTTTATGCAGCTGCATTATCTTCCAGGCAGAATTGGAACCAGGCAGTTAATTTGCAAATTTTGACTGTGCATCCATGGTTCAGGTCTGCCTCTACTTGTTTCTTGTTTTGTTACATAAATGTTTTGAGTTTCCTTTAACCCCAGTCATGGTTATCTACAGATGAGCTGATTAGACTTATATAATGCCTGCTGACATAATCCCAGGAGAGTCTTCAGACAATATCTCATTTGAGATGTTCATAAAATATAAGTTTTAACAGAGTTGATAAAAGTAAACTTCAATTTCTTAATGATTTTCCTTTTTGCCTAAAGAAGGATACTGAAACTTTATCCAAACTCCAGTACTATAAATGGGAGAATTGAATAAGAGAGACACATGTAGACTAAAGAAGGGTAATAGAAATAGTCCTCTCATCAGGATTAAGGGAGAATGGGCTATCATTAATTACTTTTCAGCTTACTCCACTCAACTACAAAGATATAATTTTAACCTGGTCTGAGCAATCAGCTAAAACTTGAAAATTTTTATTTATTTTGGCTAAGAGAAGTTGCTGAGCTTTTTATATTGTTAATACCATTCTCTGTATTGAGATGAAAGTTTGGTGTCTTTAGTACATGAGAAACCAACTGTTATCATGTCTCTTTTTTTTTTTTTTGATTCCAGGTTTCTAAACAAATTTCCAATCAGTGTTGAACCTAATGGCAATCTACTGATTTTCCTTAGGTCCTGTTCTTGATAGCAATTCTGCTGTAACTTAAATTTCTGCATTTTTGCTTCATTTTTCAGTGTTTTCATATCTTGTAGAAATAAAGGTGTGCAACATACACTTTTATTAGCTCTTGCAGGCCTTCGGCCCCTGATAGTTAAAACTCCCCAAATTATTGATGACATAGTATGGATTTGTGCTTGTTACAAATTTGTACTTGAGTTTCTTTTTCCTTGGCACTTCTTTCTTGACACACCTTTGATCTCCCTTTAATCTTTTGTTTGGTAAGCTAAACCAACCAAATGTTATCAGTTTCTTCTCAAAATTTCCCTGACCATTGTAAAGTCTTTCTCTTCCAGGTTTCAATTCCCTTTTTAGACAATAGATGATCAGAATCAAGAACAATACAATTTTAATAGAGTTTATTATTGCATTAATGTTGATGTCTATGTACTAGAAATATATTACCTGATGCATTTAAAATTTCATTTCATCTCCATAGGGACATAATTTTGGTAGCTCATAATGACTTGTGACCTGCTTTGTACCCACAGTTTCATCCATTGTAATTTTCAGCTGCTGAGGTCTCAATTTTCAGCAGAAGCTTAATAATCAGCAAGTTCACATCTTTGATTTTTGCGCTATTAAATTTTACCTGTGTTTTATTCTTGTGGTCCTAGAGGTAATCCATGTCTTCCTGGTACTGTTCCATTCCTCATATACTAGCAGTGCTTCCCAATATCAGAAATTTTTGAAAAATCCAAACTGTGATTTTTTGGCTATAATTTATACTACTTATGCTCTGGTCATTTATAAAAATATATAGTAAAATTGTTCCCTCAAAATGCTGCTCAGGAATAGGCATTAGTACTGTTCTTCCAGCTCTTTTAGTACAGCACTACATAATTTCACATTTTACAGTCTCCAATATCTTGCATTAATCTCAAATGTTCTCTATCATGATCATTAGTATTAGCAAACATGACTTAATTTAAAAAGCTGAGTGACAGAGCTTCTGTTGCTTGCTCCGTCACTGCTTAGGTCAGATGTATTTGATATGAAACTGATTTGTGATGGATTCAAAGTGACCATTATTTTACCTTGCATAATTCACAGGAAATGAATTTGCTTTATCTATTTTTTTCATTCTTTTTGTCCTGTGAAGAAAAATTAAATAAAAGCAAACTATATTTATTAGTAATTTTTGGTATGGCATGAAGTGGTGCTTGTTTATAATCTAAAGGGGATGGGTTACAAGATTTTTGCTTTAACATCTCAGAATAAAACTCTATACTTTAAAAAATGGTACTGTATTTACACCCTCTCTCTGCTTTAACATTGCTAATGAAATGTTAAAATTTTCACTTTTGCAAAAAAGTTATTGTATTGACATGAGGAAAAACACAGAATAAGTTCAATGAAAGTATTCCATTAGCTGGGATAAAGTGCTCAAAGAGATAATATTATATTTCTGAGTGCATTTATAATTTGTACTGAGATCTTAACAAACTCAGGAAAATAGTCTTCTACTTTGTGTTTTGCTAGTTCTTGAATTCTTTGAATGTCCAGCGGGAGGAGAAACCGTGTTCTCTTTGTGAGCAGAAGCTCCTAAGTGATGTGTTCGGCAGCTGTGGGTATAGCCCCTAGCTGTGTGTTTTTCACTCTTTGAGTGAAGATCATCATGCATACAGGATTTGCACAGGGAGAGCCTACATAATATGTACAGGATTGTACATAAAAAGGTGGCCTGGCAACCTAATTTTTTTATATCACTTGTTACCATTTTACTGGCCTTCGTATCCTGGCAAGGGGCTTTTGGGGACTTGGATGTGGTTGCCAGCAACTTAGAGATGTGAGGTTCTAAGTAGATAGTGGTCAGAATGTATCGCAGAACTCAGGGTTTTTACAGGAGTAAGTAACTTAATATTTAGTGCTGGTGTATTATTATTATTTTTGTAGATTACCTTTGGAAATAAAAATACTATCTTTGGAGCTATTCCTAACCATACTGATGCAGGGAGAGCTGTTTTCATCTTTTATTGCTGAATTGCTCTTGTTTGATTTTTGAAGGGCCTTTTGTCTCCTTGTGCATATGCATTTATTTTTGTGTGCCTAGATTTAGCAATATTTTCTGGATTGAAAGTGAATTAATGAGTTAATCTGGAGCAAATTGAAAAGTGGCAGCTTTCAAGAACATTTGAAATGTTCAAAAGTGGCTCCCTGACTGCCACTGCCAGCAGCAGTATAAAGACAGTGTCGGGTTATTGGACATCAGGATTAACTCGCCGAAAATATAAAAAGCATCATCAAACCAGACCTTATCTGGTTCTTTGCTGCACTTCAGAGCTTCACTGACTGGCTCTGCCAGGCTGCTGGACACTTCACTGGGGACCCTGTACCAGTGTGTGGCTGACAGTTCCCTTTCCCTGGAGGTGCAGCATCCTTAAGTTGAGGCAGTTGCCCACTGTTTAAAGTGAACCCAGTTAAAACTGACAGCAGGGAGCTTCTCCCTCTAAAGGGAAACACGAGGTATTCATGGATGAGTCCAGGATGCTTTTATCAGTGCCATAATGTGAATGAATGTAAGTTAAATTTGATTAACATTTCAGTTACACAAAGGAGAGATTATTACAACTGCATAATAATAATAATAATAATAATGCTGTTAAACTAACAGGATAGGGTCTGAGTGAATTAATTTAGGACCATTTGCTTCTATTTTCATCTTCTGCTTATATTTCAAAGTAAAGAAGGTCATCCGAATTCATTTGAATAATACTTGAAGCAAGCTGAAGTTGAATTAAGGAAGAGTTTTTTCTTTCAGGTTTTATTTGTCAGTAAAATTCAATTGGTAGCAAAGTGTTTCAATATGTGTTTGGAGAAAGTTCCTGTGTGTTTAAGGAGATGGACTGAATGCCTCGAAATTGCTTTCTCACTATGTGAACGCAAATAATTGTTCTGTGGGTCTGGAATTCAGAGAAATTACTAAATGATACTTTTACCAGTTTGGTGGCACTGTTTCATCTTAGTTCTGTGAAGTGTTTTTTTTGTTTGCATGTTTGTTGCCATAATACTAGCAACAGTAAATATAAGTAATGATTTATAATAATAAATTTCACTAGGAATTTTCATTTTGTATAAAACATATGTTTTAATAAAAAGTTCAATTATTACTTTGTAGTCTTAATAATTTTAAAATTATTGAGGTTACTGTACATTTTTAGCTTGAAAGGCCTCTCATATCAGAAAAAATTCATGCATGATTGTTTTGTTTGATATCAAACCACATTTTTGCTGTCATAATACTGGCACATTTTCAAGTCATGCTGTTTTCTGGCTGCTAGCAGGGAGTAATGGAAACAATGCAGTGATCATGCAATTTATTAAAAATAGACACTAAATACTAGGCAAGCCATGTTTTTAATTTAAAAGGGACTAGGATTCATAAGGCTGCATAAAAATAGCTGTTTCAGTATCACAGAGGTATTAAAATACCTTGCTGCCTGTGAGTTGTTTATAATTTATTTCTGGTGATGTTCTTTTAGACTGTGATGCTTCTTGTGAATGGTGACTGTGCTTGCTGAGGAGTGGTCATGCAAGCAAAATTTGATAACCTCGATATGTCACTTCATCTGCCGTTTTTGTTTTGTTAATGCAAAGCTGGTTGCATAATATCTAATTTCTCCTTTATCTGACCAGAGATGAAAATAAAATCTATAATGGCAGTGCTAGGTTTTATAAAAAACGCAAGTGAGGAGTTGGAAGGATGTGGCTTGTTCTGTTTGGACGATGCAGGATTGCTTTAAGCAGTAAGCTTACTGTTTTCAGATGGCATTAGCAGCATCAGTGATATAGCTGTGTCAGCCTCCTCGACTGCTGGATGTCTGTAATCGCACGGAGGAAACTATATTTAAGATCTGATATCTTGAGGGTAATGACTCCAGCACTTACTGATGGACAGAATGGCTGTTAATGCTTTCTTCACTAGCCCAGAAGATTTTGAAAGATAGATAGGTCTGTGATGTACTTTGCTAAGACAGGAAATGCAATTTTTGGGGGTCTCTGGAAATAGAAAGGTCATGCAGCTTGGAACTGGTGAGACGTTACAGTCCCTAAGTCATCAGGTATGACCTCATAGTTTATACTAATATTTCTAACATCAGGGTTTGTTTTACAGTTTTAGGTCATTTGCAATCTCTTTGTCTGTGTAATTGCTTCATGTTGGATTTGCTACAGGATTTATAGGGTAGACTGTTTACATAAGCAGAGCAATGTATATCTTGGAATTCTAATGTGCTGTTAATTTTTATTTGAACAATGTAAGGTTATTCTATATTTATTTTCAATCTATTTTATTGTGAATATGTTTTCTTTTAACTGGTTAATGGTGAAAGGTTATGCGTTTGCTGTAAAGTAAAATGACAAGATTATATTGCATTTTTATTTTGCTTTATCTTTACATGAGACACAAAAGCTATTGTGATTGTGTTTGTTTGTCATGAAATGCAGTATAAAGCAACTGTTTACCTACAGTGCCAGGTTATTTAAAACAACGTATCACATTGTGTAACAGGACGGAGCTATTCTGCAGGCACAGATCTTGCTTCATTTTGCAGCAGTAGATTCTTTTTCTTTTTGCTTCATTTCAAATCAGTTTTAAAAATAGCTCATGGAACATAACAGTGAAAGTTTGGCAAGATAACTCTCCTCTTTTTAATTATTACACTCTGTGATGCATACTAATACTAATGGGTTGTAAAAGAGAAGATTAATATCTTAAAAATTTAGAATATTGTTAAAAACCAGATTAATTTTACTGAAGCATATCTCATTTTTCTTTTTTTTTTTTTCTTTTGTAACTGCTGTCAACTTTATTGCAAGACTAATACTTGTAGATCTGCTAATGTGTTGTGATGATGTATAGGAAAGTCAGAGTACATAAAAGAAGACAAGAATATGGATATTTTACATAGGAAGATAGTGGCCTAATTTCATATATGGAACACAAAATGGATTTGGAGATACTGTAACCACTTCGGGTGTTAGAAATGTTAGATAATGGCTGATGTATTCCCTTGAAATCATAATAGAGCAATTATATTTCAAATTGTAGGAGAAATTTATTTTAAAAAGGGATATTCAGCTCCATCTTAAGAAATTCTACATGTATTTGCAGAACATTTCCATGGCAACGTGTTTGACCATGTGTTTTGAAAGCTCAGCTGAAGCCTGAAAAGTAGTGTGCAATTTTCCTGTCACTAGCTTTACCCTTGTGCAACAACAATTTTCACATACAATCGGACAGCAGATTGGCAGGGGTGAGCAGTATTTTCTGACCCCAAAGCACAGGATTAAGTGATCAAGGTTTAAAAATATTTTCATGCATCCACCTAGACATGTAAGCATGTAAATCATGGATTTGGTTTTGCATTTAAAACTATATTCTGGTTTCACCCCATTTAATAACATTTTGCTGGGGCCGTATATGTGTGGGAGGCAACAGATCAGACGTAAGAATGTGCATCAAGTTGCTTCAGTAAAAATGTGTCTTTTAGTTTTTAATTAAAAACATATTTGTAGAAAATGTTGTATTACTTGTCCTGACCATAAATTCCAGTTTCCCAGTCTACTTTATCCATCTTACATTCCTATTAATAACTGGCAAAGACTGTCCTCCTCTTAAGCTTGATTAAGTTTGGCATGATTAAACTATACCTTTCACTTGCTTCAAGATCCTTTTAATCTGTTAGAATTTATTTTCAGTATTTTAATGTACTAGTCACAATGAGTAAATTCTGTTTCTTGGCATTGGAATGAAATTCCTGAAAGTATTGGTTTCATGGTATTTTGGTGCTTTGCAGAGTATTTATGGACCTTTTAATAGGACCAACCCTCCCCCAGCTTCTTTGTTTTCCTTATTCAATTTAAAATCTTGTCTTATTTTGAAGTTGTTCCTTCTTTACTCATTTGAAATAATTAGATCTCCATGGAATTTTGCATCTGGAAGCTACAGCAGTAGGTTGTGCTTATCCTGGACTCTTTAATCCCTGATACTAATTCTGCAAACTGCATTCTGTGGGTGGCTTTGGAATGCATCATTGATATAATCTCCAGTAGTGCAGCAGACATCCATTGCATCCATTTCTTTTGACAGTGGAAACTATCTACAGAGGAAAATGAATTGATGAAAAATGCTTGCTTGAGAAAGTTTGTGTTTAGGCAATTTCAATTTGAAGCAACACTATTACTGACTATTGCAAGTGAGTTTGTTTTTTCACTCAAAGGACATAGACCCATTATAGGCCCTTGTTCATTTGGAGGGGCTAGAGAGTAATACCCCAGAAAAATGTATTAAGGAAGTAAAGTTCTTTTGTAAGAGAAGAAATTGCAGCAAGGTAGAGTTAGACACATGAGAGCAGGAATTGGACTGAAGTGATCTGAAAACCTAAATCTATTAATTATTTTGCTGGTTTTACTTGTTTAACTCCCACCCCCAGCCCTCTAAAAAAGACAGGTTTGTAAGAGCCTTGCTGATATTTGGACATACTGCACAAGTTTAGAGTCACTGAATCCAGGGCACTGTGTTAGTATCAACTTAACAGGAAGACTTTTTGTGCCTTCTTTAAAACTGTATCATCTCTCTTCAAGATGATTGGTACTGTCAGTATTTAAAGAATGCTGTGTAAGGAAGGATCTCTCTAACTAAAGAATTCTTTTCCCTTGACTGAGCATAACGAACACACATCCATGAGTATGTGTTTCCTTATCTTTAAAACATTGCAATTTACAGGACTCTCTGATAAAGATCTTGTAGAGAAACACTGTTTTAGGAACAGTTGGGCAAGAGCCAAATATTTGTGCCATTTACCTGTTTTAAACAAGAATGCTCTCATGCATGCACATACACAGTTGTGGTGCTTTTACTTGTTACTGATTGCTGTTCTGGTTCCACACTACTGACTTTTTTTGTAGGTTGCAGTGCCAACTTTTAAGGAAGTGGCAATGCTAGGACAAATGGGAGATCATGACAAAACATTTGAAAACTCTAGAAGCAAAAAGTACTTTCAGAGTGAGTGGAAGAAATTCAAGTCCTTTTGGCCTACATAAGTATCCTTCCTAAGACATGACTCTCTTCTCTGGTCAAATTCTTCTCAATAAGTATCTTAATTCATGTATCAGACCATTGGGCCTAATGACCAGAATTGGGGAAGGCTTTCTATAAGCATATCAGAAAGGTTTAAAACATAAAGTAACATCGCATAAATATGTAATAGCATGGCCACAAACCACATAGCTACATGATGAGTGTTCCAAGAATGTTCCTCCACTCTGTTTAGTGTTCCAAGAGTATCATCACCTGATCATTCTGAATAAAGATTATTTGAAGGAGTTTTGCTGAGATGCAATCTGAAAATGTGAATAAAACACAATTACACTATGGTAATCTGTAAAAAATTTTAGAATAGAGTCATATTTAGTCCCCAAAAATTCCTGTAGAGGTGGAGCCACCTAAGATGAAGTAGTTGGGAAGTTGAGCATGTAAATGCAGTAAAAGAAAATGATTATGCATTACTTAGAGTGGCATTTTTTGAGAGAAGAAGCTCTCTCAGTTCATCCCCTCTCTCTCTCTCTCCACCCTATGCCTCTCTTTTCACCCTCCCATCCTGTAATGAGCCTCATAAATAATATGACTTACTCATATTGTTTCTTGTTTCCCTGCAAGACCATATTTGTTTTGCCTTACTTAACTTTTCAATAAATGTTATTAATAAAAAAACCCCATTAACATGAGTGCTGTTACACTACTGTGGTCAGTGGCTTTGCTGTCATTATAATTTCTTGAAGTAGAAGCTGATCCATAATTCTGGTAAATTCCGATAGATTGCTTCATTAGTAAAATCAATATAAACCACAGAGTAAACTACATACCACTTGCCATACTGTTCTCAGTGTGACCCTAAAATCACTTTCCTGAATCATTTAAACAATCTATATACCAGTAAGAGATTACAAGATGTGACTGATGATAAGGTGGGCAAATGCTGCTATTCCCCCTTATAAAGGGGACCAAGTTTTTTCTTATGTTTAAGTGATGATTCTCATTTTTAATTTTTATCCATTTGCTCTCACCCTGGCACTAAGAGTCTGGCTAGGTCTTCTCTACATTGCCACCAGTTGTGTGTTCTGATAAGGCACCTCTGAGCCTTCTCTTTTCAGGCTGAAACAGTCCCAGCACTCTCAACCTCTCTGTTTAGCCTCTCCTTTGTGTGCCTTTACTGGGCTTCATCATGTCATGTAAGAGGGGCTCAGAGCTCTCCAGTTATGTCTCAACCGGGCTGACCAGAGGGGCAGAATCACATTATCTGGTAAGGAAATTTGTATTGTCTGTTAACTAGTCAATTAATTATGGAAAAATTAGCACAGAAATCCTTGAAAAATGAGGACTGAATGCACAGAAAATTATAATTGGTAATCTTGTGGAGAAGGAAGGCTTTGAAAATAGCTTGCTTAATTCGAGGCAGTCATTTCAGTCATGAAACCTCCTGTTGTTTTGAAATGTCTTATATGGAATCTGCATCCCCCAATGCTAATTGATACAAGCAGAGAATAAATCCTAAAGGGAAAGGCTAGACTAATACTTTGAGATAAGCAAATATTAAAGTAACTGAATAGAAGGATATTATCTAATATGATATCACTAATCAAAAAATCCCAAAAAGGTAAACTAAATGGAACATGGACTCCAGGGATTCAAGAGTTGTGTTTTTAGTCAACTTGACAAAAATGATATGTTAATTTCTAGTTTTGCTTGAAATTCAGAGTGAGCTCAGAGTTCTCAAATGTTCTCAAGTGTTGCTGCAACCACCAACTGATAAAAAATATTCAGCTTGGTGTATTGAATGAAGATGTAAAACAGGCATTAAGTGACATGAGGGAGTGTTGAGGTATAGTAAAAATTTTCTCATTTTTATAATAGCTTCCCTCTGTTCCCCCAGGCTGCTTAAATGAAACAAAAATGTATACAGGAGCCTTCAGTGATTTAAGATCCATCCATTTCTCTCCTGATATCATAATGAGTTCACTTCTTTAAATTCTCTTTATTAAAGATTTTATGCAAGCACTCAGAGTCATTAAAATACATGCAAGGAATCATACCCATATGGTTTGTATCCACATTTAACGCAATTAAAATTATTCTAACCAAAGCAATGTCAGTTTTATGTCCCAATCCTGTGATTAGAACTTTCTGGGAAAAGCAGTGTCATGTTTATGTCTGAATCCTGCAAGTGGAAAAGGAGAGAAATACCTTGTCCTTATATTAATTAGGGGAGCTCCAGTTAAGCAAGACCATTCAGCTGTGGAGTTCTGTTTTGGAGACAGGAATTGGTGTGGTGGAGAGCTGGTGGCAGGCTTATGATGTAAGGGGATGAACTATGCTCTAGGTGAGTTTCTGTCTGGGAGTTAACCATGCAGGTCAGTTATACCAGCTGATGTCACATTTTAGTTAATTTGTAAAGGACATATTAGTGTTTATTTTCTGTTTTCCTGCTAAGGCTATCTGAAATACTTTAAACTTGAAAAATAACAATCCTTCTCTTTCCCCTTTTTTTTTCCCATTGTTTTCTAACTTTTCTAGTCCATTTTGGTGGATATAGAATTTTAGACTCCATACGAATATGTGTGTCTTAAACAGTAGTTGTGCACATCAGAACTTGTAATTTAAGATCAGACTATGGTTAGTATAAAGGAAAGTTGAGATTGGTTGTGTTACCTCAGTGTTGCCTGCCATGTAACATTTGTAATTGAGTTCACTGAATGATCAGTAGAAAAATCAAATACATACAAAAAATACAAACTGATAATTTCATAAGTGATAGTAATCCACTGATTTTTTATTGTGTTTTATATGCTCCTGAAGATTATTGCAGTGTGCTTTGATTCCACATGACAAGTGTGGGCCTAGCTCTGTGAGTACTACTAAGGATGAAGCTCAGTGTCTGATAACTGTGACTTGATCTTGTCTTTATAGTATCAGTTAAGGTAATTGTGCTAATACGTGTCAAAAATACGACATCTCTAAGCTTACCTGGGCACAGGATTTAATGGCAGTGGCTGGATATTGCCAGGAAAGTTTACCTGACATATGAAACGTGAAACATATGAAAATGAAAAGCTGTGTCGGCGTTTTTCTTTTCTTTAGAAGGAACTGAAGGCCTCTTTTTCTGGGAGCTTGGTTGCCTTGTTGCCTTTGGCAGACTGGATCCTCTGCTGGATCTCAGTGTACTGTCGCCAGTCCTTCTGCATGTAGTCATGAGTGAATGTCTCATTGCTGCTTAGTGAGTGTCTCACAGTGACTCACTGGGTTTTGTTATTGCCCAGTCTGCCTTCTGCTCCCCTCCTCCTCTTTCCTGAGTGATTTTCTAGTTTGTAGGGTGCAGATGTGCTGAAATTTCTCAGCCGTTTAACTTCTAATGCAAACACACATATTTGCCATGGATGTCAGTGAAAGATGTAATTTGTGCTGTCAAAAGTAGTTACTAGCACTGCCTTGTGTCCTGAACATCTACAGCAACCTCAGCATAGAAGTGAGACATGCACTGAGTCCTTTTCTTGCCTACTTTAACAGATAAGAACTGTTAAATTGTTTCCTTTTCTGTACAATTTGCAATTGCAGAGACAAGGATTAAATATATGTTTCGAGTAATGTCTGCATCATCAGCTATAAACAGATTTTGCTGGTAAATTGCTTAGACTTTATTTCCCTCATGGGCCTCCTTTCATGTTCGTGGAAGTGTCATTATCAATTTCTAGTTTAATTTCCATTTAATTTTCCTGTCTTTGCTTGGCTACACTGTACAAACCTGCAGTCCTCTAGTTTAATGTATGAATGTAAAGAATGGCACCTTTCTCTTCCAGGTGAACTGAAGAATCTCTTACTCTATTTATTCAAGTCATAGCAAACAAGGTTCAGACTCTTTTGCTTTGGACAATTTTGGCAGCTTCTTCTATACAGAGCTAGGCAGCAGGGATCCTGTAAAGTAAATTGGTTAAGCCTTGGAGCTGATGCTGTTCCCATAATGGATGTTCCTGCCTTCCCAGCATGTTCATCACCAAGCATCTTCCTCTCTTGGTTTGCAGTCTGCCATTTGGGAAAGGCATGTACACTGATCTAGCAGACCACAGAGGAACAACACCACACTTCTCAGAAAACAGCAGGTTTCCAGTTCAAATGTATAAAAGGAGAATTCAAATAAGGATGTTACACACCCCATTCAGTGTTTCACCTGTAGAGTTTGGGATTATAAACAGCTTTTTGTTGACTAAAATATATTCTGTTGGAAGGATATGCAAATCTGATACTGCTTCTAGTCTGGCTAGAAATATAAACCAGCATAAGAGTAAGAAGAAAACTGAGCAAGTAGGAACATTCAGAAAGTGTTCAAAACAAGACACATGCAAATACAAGGTAATAAAGTTGCATAGACTTTCAGTTTTTCTCATGGACAGATTAAAAACGCCATCACATCTTTGCTAATATTTTGCCATAATTTGCCAAAGGCATTACTTTTGTGATTCAGGATGCTGGAAAATGAACAAAAATGAAAATAATCATGAATAAAATTTTCAAGGAAATCACTATAGTATCTATTAATGGAACTATGCACAAGATTTGTTGACTTGATCCTTTGCTGTTGAAAAGGAGATATTTATTACCTTTTATTTAGTAATTAATTAGTAGTCTCTTGCTACTTCCTCTCCTCTCCCCCAGATAAATAGTAAACGGGTCATAGACAGAGTGATAGTTAAGCTAAACTTGCTGTTCCATGCTTGTGAGGTTGGGTGATGAGGCTTCTGGAGTGCCCTGAGCAAGTCAAATCCACTGCTAAAGGGAGAAGTGAGGACATTTGCTTTTTCTGGTTCACTCTTTTTTCCCTCTACAAAAACATCCTTTGGCTTAAATGTCGAATGTACAGGGAGATGCAGTTTCAGTCTTTAGTGGTCTTATAAAAGCTTTGGCCCTTCTTTGTTTGAAGGATAGACAAAGATTCAAGGGAGCTTCCAGTTCTGTTCTTCTCAGTTCCTGTGGTTCTTCCTCGTCTCTCGCTGAAATTTTCTGTGCACTGTGCTAGTTTAAAATATGTTTTTTCTAAGCAGCGGAAAGCCCTTGTAATATGCACTGTTTAAAGTGTTCTGTTGCAGTCCACGACAATGCTGTATTTCAAGATAATCTTCATCTAGAATCTCACCTAGCTCCCACTGACTACAAAGTAGTTGTGCAAGGTGCAAGCTAATGTAGGATTTCATCTGCCTTTTGAAGAGTAATGTCTTTGTGTGTTCTGTTTCCATCTACTGAGAATTCTACCACCTGTAGATGGATTTGTAATCCTGATGGATTAGAAAGCTGCTTTCCTGAGTTTTGTATTCTGCCATATTTATATCAGCAGATGAAATTATCCTAGAGCATTAATATTTCAAAGAAAATAAAAGTATTCCACATAACTCTTGGTTCATTTCTAAGTGTTGGTGCCTCTTTGTTTCTTAAGCGTACATATTTGTGACTATAATAGCATATCAGATTCACACCAAAGGAGTGGATTTCAATTCACTTTTTTTTTTTCTTCTTAAACGAATCAACTCCTCTTTAATGTGTTAGCTGAAATCTGTGGTCCCCATATGTAGCAGATCTAATTGAGCCCTTATCTGGGGACCAAAACCCCTGTGCAACTTTCTGTGATTTGTCTGGTTTAAAATACATTAGTTGACTTTATTTTGTTTACAGTCTTTTGCCTTCAGAAATCTACTTGAACATAATCATTGGTAAAGTTACATATCACACATACTAGCTGTGATGTTTGGCTCGAAAAGAATAAATGGGTTTAAAATAACAAAATAATCTCCTTAAAAAACCCTTTAACATTCCTCTGCAAGAGCCCAGGCATCTCTATGTCCAAGGATGCATAAGAGCACTTGACCAGTGGTGTTATTTACTCCCTTGTGTACTATATCTTGAGAAGAATTAAGCAATCACTATGCAATTCTGGCAAATGATCCATAAATGTGATTAAACTTCCTGTGAGAATAGGTCTCAGATTAGTCCAGCTCCACATTAAAAAAGATTTATTGGTGTATGTTGGCATGAACCTTTAGTGTTGTTACAGAGTGTACAAGTGTAAAATGCCTTGACCAGTACTGCTTATATGGATTTGGCATGCAGTATAAGCTGCAGGGGATTAAATCTTTCCTAGTATAACTATGTCAGAGCAAATCATCCTTATCAACCAGCATTTGAAATCACCATGTTGTTTGTTAAAACAAGTAATGTATGTCAGAGAGTCTATGTGTAACAGCTTCAGATAGCAGAAGTTTCAGGATATAAGAAAGAGTAACAATTGTTATGGTGCTGTTTCCTTTCTCTTGTGATTTTTGATTACTTTATTGGTGCCAGTTCATATCTGTATTTTCTGATGCTTTTCATGCTCTTATATCAACTTGTGTCTGGATTACCCTTTCGTGTAATATCCTTTCCTTCTTCCCTTAAATTACAACTGCCTATGAAAGTCAGCTTGTGAAATTCGTGTAACTTCCTTTTTCTTTTTCTTTGAGTGCAAAACTTCTTATCTCCTCCAGTATTTGGTCTTCTTTTTATTTTCTTGACATTACTGGAATGTTAGTGGTCTCAAAGAACTTAGATGTTGTCTTTCTACCTCCTGCTTTTCCCTCCAGCCCACAGAGATTTTTTTCCCTTGTTAACTCTGCCTTATCTCTGGTCCTTTCTGTGGAGGCTGTTACCTACAACAATACCTGGTCTGAATTTGGTTAAAAGAATTTGGTACTTCTGTGCTCTTCTGAGTTTTTCCTGCTCTTTTTTATTTATTTATTTAACAATAGAATTTCCTTCTGCCTGTCCTTCTAATGTTTTTATGGTGTGCACGCGCACAACACTACCTATTCCCATCTCTCTGATTTTGACTTGCAACTTTCTTCCATTCATAATTTCTCACCCTTCAGTCTCCAAATTGGATGGATAACTATCCAACTCTGTAGCTACCCTGGTGCTGTTTCTCATTCAAACTATATACTATGTGCTAAATCAGCTACATGCTTGACTTGGTCTTCTCTATGCCCTCTATTATCCAGATTTTTATTCTCTCTCTCTCTGAATGGGACTTTGTAAAACTTCTGTTTTGTTGATCTTGATGATCTTGATTTCCTTTATTCCTCTACTTTCTTCTATCAGCTTATCAGTTCCCTTTAGGCATTATTATTTGTTCTTCTCATACAGTTCCAAACGCTTCTGACAATTCGTGGTCCTGGCTGACTCCCAGTATCCATTTTCTCAGTTTCTAATGCCATCTGCAATGCCTTGGAGATACTGCTGACTATTTCTGGTGAAAATCTTTTGATTCTGCTGACTTTCTGTATTTCTTGATATCTGGGATTTCTGTCATCTCTTTTGAGTATTTTTGTTTGCAGTTTTGCCTGTTCTGTATTTTTTATTAGTCATACAGCCCTCCATTCAGTTTATCTATTCCCCCATCTCTCCATGTGAATTTCTTAAAACTGACAAACTAAGGTCAAAATTCAAGTTTTCTCCTTGTTTACTGAAACAGACTTTTAAGTTTTTGGTTTGTAGTCTTGAACCAGTTCCGATTAATTTTTTCCTGCTCCGGTCCACCTTCTGACTTTTTTTTTTTTTTTTTGCTTCTCTCTTTGAATATGCCTGAGTCTCTTCAAATTAAAAAAAAATCCCAACACAAGCCAACCCTCTACTTCAGAAGTTTCTATTCACCAGATTAATGTCCTAACCCTTGGCCTCCTTCAGCTTCTCCCACTCTCCCCATTAGTGTGCTTTGTACACTTGTCTTGATTTCTTGTCTTCTGATGCCTTTCTAGAACTGCTCACTTCTGGTTTCTGTCTTTTGCACTGAAATTTATGTCACTAATGTTCCACTTGACTTCTTCCTGGAGGAGTTCCAATCTAATCCTTTATTCTCCTCCACTCCATCTGTCATCTCTCTGTGATGCTATGTTATAGTCTTCACTAAATTTTGTTGTTCTTAGACGTTTGTCATTTTGTCCTTGTTGATTGTTTCTCTTTACAGACTCAGTTTTTTATTGGTTGGGTCTTCCTCTCCCCATTCTCTTTCTGTCTGTAGGTGTGTGTTTAGATCTCTCAGGAACCCATCCTCGGCTTTGCATCCTCCTCCACACCTTATTTCAGATAATTTAGCCATGAGCATGACCTTTATGAAGGCACCACTGCTTTATTTTTAGTGGTTTTCCCCCCATCCAGTTAAAGTCTGCTTAGTTCAGAAAATTTGCTTGGTCTTCAGTGGTCACCTGAATATAATCATGTCAGAAATAATTCTTGAATTTTCTTTCCTTTTCTTTCCTGGTGTGTCCTTTTGGCTCCACGCGGCTGTGAGAGCTGACAGTTCCTGTTTGTTCGTGTAGCCATAAATCAGATCAAAGTCTGGCTCACCTCAACACTGTGACTGTTATGATCTCATCTGTCTGGCTGATGTTAATGCTTACAGCTTTCCTTCACTTGCTTACTGGTGTTAATACCATCTTTGCTTATCACTCTGACTACATCACTTGCTATTTAAGGTCTATTTACTCATCTTCTCAAATACAAACTTCTTGGCTTTCTTTTATAAGCTTTGCAACTTGCCTTCTCCTTTCCCTTCCAAGAGAGATTTTACCACAAGGTTGAATCTTGTGTTTGCTCTACTGGCAGTATAGTATCACTTTTTATTTCCCAATTGCTATTCATTTTATAGTCATTAGCATTCTTTTACAGTGCCCAATCTTTGAAGCTCCTCATCAAAACGCTTTCTATAGTCTATAAAGTGAATTATAACCTGTTAATGACTTGGCAGATGTGCTAGTTGTGTTCATCTTATTATACTTACGTTGCTAAGTACCCTTAACCCATGGCTATTTATTGTTTGTATTCCTGTAAGCTGTTGCATGTCCTTTAAGTGATGTGAATATTGAAATATTTATAAATTAAGTCATTTATTTGCACATCATGCATATATTTGCAGCATGTATGTCAGTGGAGCCCATAGACATTATTTTTCTTTCTCCACATATGCATACACATATGTAATTAATAACAGTGCTAGTCAAAGAAAAAGTATGTAGAATTTGCAGGTCTGAGGAAGAATGCTTGTAAGAGTAAATACAGATCAGCAGATTATTATTATTTTTTTAATACCTACATTAAGATTGTGCCTGAAGAGGAGGAGACTCTTGCAATAAGTCTGAAAGAGTGTTTAACACTGACCCAGATGCCCCAGGGAAGTAGTGAAGTCACTGTTTTTGGAAGTGTTCAAAAAATGAGTGGATGTTCAAAAAATTTTGTGTATAGCTTAGTGGGTATGGTGGTGTTAGGTCAAAAGTTGGGCTTGATGATCTTGGAGGTCTTTTACAACCTTAATGATTATGTGATAAGCCTGGTACAGCTTGTAATAAATCCAAGATTGATCCAAGTAGCTTGTGGCATAATTTTTAAATTATAAGAATTTTCTTTATTGTGCTCACCACAAGAGAATCCATTTTTTAATAAAAGGAGATGGTGTTGTCTTGACAAGGAGGGGTATGAAGGGCATCTGTTGCATATTATTTTTTGTCATTGTGCTTGTAACTGTTTTCACTTTTTTTAGAGCAGTATACTGAGATAGAAGTAATGGTATGCAACTCAAAAATTTCATTACCTATGGTGTGCCAGTAAAACTCTAGATCTAGTAATTTTGGCCATTTTCCTGAAGTACTGAATGCTATGGTCTTTTAGATAAATACCTTTCAAAGCTCTGTCTGATGGACATCATTGTGTCCTTCCTTCTGTTCTCTACATTTGCATAGGGGTCTGTCAATTTAGTGATATTATGAGAAAACTGACAATGAAAATAATAGCAGTCTTTTCTAGAAATAAAACATTTTCATATAGAAACACTGAAGAAAGATGTTATGCTGTATTCACAATTATTTTCTAATCTATAGTAACACTTGTCAGTTTTCCTTTCCAAAAGTTGCATTCTGTAATTTCAATATGAAGCACGCTGTTAAAGTCATATCACTTGTTTTTAACTTTTACTTTTTCAAGTGTCTTGACTAGTCTAGAACAATCAGATGTTGTTGTCCATCACATGGAAGTGATGATTTTAAAGCTTCCAGATTACAACAGATGAGCAATGCGTACAGGCTTAATTCTTACATCTCTAAGAGGTAGGAAGACCTCTTGAACTACCATTTAATTCATATTTACCTTTGAGTCTTTGGCAACACACTTCAAATTCCTGGCTATGTATCTTGTGCTGTCTAAAGTTGCAAGCTGTACAAATCCCTCCTTATCTAATCCACTGTCATGATCATTTTCCCAATATATTTTGAATGAGTCTTCAATATGAAAATCTTCCTCACAGTGCAGTGTTTCGTTGCCTGGGCAGAAATGATGCACATGTGACTTGGCATTTGAACTCTGTTTATTTGTCTTGTTATTTATCAGAATACATTATCGATTTCATTATCTCGCTTATTTCTCTTCTGTTTTTCCCTTCCCTGTCCCCTCTGCTTCTGTACTGTTTCCTGCTTTTCTTAATGCCTGTGTGAATTAACTAGACCACCAGAGATTTCAGATAGCAGATAGTATTGTAACTGGCTTGGAGGATTTAATTATTTTATCTTCTTGTGAACAGGGTGACTCCTAACTGTTTTCTCTAGCATTATCCTTCCTGGTCACCATGGCTTACTGATGACCTGAGACAGATGAAGAGGAAGCACAAAGATCATCAGAAGGTCATTTTCTAATTATGAGATGAAAAGTTTTCCTTTCTTATGCTCTGACTGTATAGACAGTGCAAAAGGTCTCTTCATTTCCATGGTGGCAGCTGTTCATTTGCATGCAGCAGAACATTTCTGAGTGATACAGATCTGAGTTTTTCAGTCACATCAGTTTCAGTTGCTGTGATAAAAAACTCACTCATGACAACAAAATCACATAGATCAACCTAAATCTTTGGAGACCAGAAATACCGGTCATCAGTTCTGGATTTTCTGCTTAAGTTACTCCCTGAAAATAGAGATGCTATGAGGAATCTAGACTAAACCCTACATTTGAACTTACAGGTTTTGCTCAGGAAGACCTTTCAGTTTTATTCAAGGAAGCTATTTACAGGTTTCAGTTTAAAAAAAGCCAAACAAACCAAACACAATCTTCTTTTCTCTTCCGGAGGACAGTAGGTCATATAGAAGGCGACTCTGAAGGATCACAAGGAATCCAATTTAATCTTTGGGCTTGCAACAGAGAATGGAATGGTATTGGATGTTAATTTTTTCCAGAAAAAAAATGACAAAAGGGCCATATTATTTTTTAACACTTCAGTTAATTTGGTTCAGCCAGGCTACGTCCACTGCTAGAAGGGCAACAATGTCACCAGTGCTGGCAAACTTCTGTGGAAGGTCAGCATGAGAAACCCTTCCTGCTGCCTTCATTAATACTTGTATTTTTTTGTAGAAAGTGATAGTCAAATACAGTTGAAAGTTGTTTGAGAAGCAGAAAAATTACTGAACATTATACTGGTGTTTCAGAGGGTGTGATTTAGTTTATTATTGACCATGCTGGCTTATGATGTCAAAAAAACCATGGTTTTGAAATGTGGTTGGCATATATTTGCATCTAAAAGGTGCAGTTGCCAAACTACATCATTTTTGTGGCTGGCTGTAAAGAGAGAAGAGATCTTCTCTCCTGTGTTGTAGTTATTGTTAAAATGGGTTCTAATAAGTTGGTCATGACCCTTTTTCTTTACGCTTGCTATTTCCACATGAGTAGCTGCTTCAAGAAGACTGACTTCTTTGATTCCTCTCACTGACCTTGTTTTAAGGTAAAGAAATCTGAAAACATGTCATAATTTCTGAGGCTGAAAGGAGACCCCTTTAGATGGGAGGTATATCCAACTTAAATCCAAATATATCTTACTGCTGATTAAGAAACTAGCAATTAACACACTTTTTCCATTTGCTGCCCCGCATTATTGCATAGTGGGCTAAAGTCTGCATGCTCAGCTTCTAACTGCACCTAAATACTGCTCTTATCCTGGATCTGTCCTCTCCTGGTGCTGGGCCAAGAGAGAACCCAGACAAGCTAAAATTAAATCTCATTTGGGCTTTGGACAAAGTCTTCACCTCCATCTTCTTGCTGTTGGACTTCTCTGTTGTCGTTGACATAGCCACTGCTATGAAGTGAGAAAAGAGGATTTCAGTGAGTGGGACTGCACTAGGATGACATAAGACACTGGAATAATAACTAAGAGGAGAAAATAACCATCTATGCTGTTCTCCCTTCTATAACTTCTAAGTATTTCATAGTGTAGTAAAAAAAGATGAAGTAAAAGGGATAAAATCTCAGTAATACAGATGTGACCCTCCTTCTACATCTACACAGCAGCAAGGAGTACTGTATTTATTAATATTAATATTTATTTATTCAGAGGTCTGACTGAAACTAGCAATTGAATAAAGATTAGCTTGCAAATCTTGCAGAAGTGATAGGATAGAAAGAGAGAAGTTTGAGACTCTGAACATGACTGAAAATATTTGAAGAAACACAATAACCTAAGTGCCTTGTTCAGATTTTGTAGGGTGTTTGCATCACTTAGGCAATCCTGATAATTTTATGCCAAGACATACAAAATATGGTAAGCTCAGCTGCAATTAATTGTAGGTGCTTTAAAACAGGTACCAGAATCCAGAAAGGATTTAACAGTTCATTATTTGATTATTATATCCAGTGCTCTAACAGGTTTATCAAGCCTTTTAGGTGGGAAGGTTGTTTGGTCCACGTTCTATTACAATTGTCCACAGCCCCCGTGCCCCCACCCTGTCAGACAGACAAAGTGGGGCACCTGGCCATTGCAACAAGTTGAGATACTATTTTGCCTTGATTTTTTGTTTAATCTTTTTAAATAGAAATGTTGTCTTCAGTTGGATAGGTGTATGTAGAATAGATAAAGAGTGTATCGTGTTTGCCTTGCAAATGGAAGGAATGTATTTTTTCTACCTAAAATGGCTTTTCTAAGAAAGAAGATTCCTTATCAAATATGAAGGAAATATTTTTGTGAGCATTCATTTAGGCATCAGTTTATAGCTGCTGTATTGTGCATAATGATATATAAAAATCACAGAATGCTTCACTGCAGATAAACACAGGAATAACTAGTATCAGTGATATTTAATTCTCTGTAAAACTGCTTTGTTTTATTTTTTCTGCTTGAGTTTTATTTTGTTTATAACAATATTATGTGCTTAGAGTTAATGTCTGAAATGATTCTCTATGTTTATATCTTACAGAAATTGCATTATTACATTAAATATGTGTTCAGTCTCAGGCCAGTAGCAAATCAGTTCTTTGAAGCCAATGCTGATTAGTGCAATTTTTAGCAGCATTGCAGAACATGGCATTTCATTATTGAGTCATGCTAAACATTATCTTGGTTTTTGCTATAAAAATAGAAAAGAGGAAAAAAGAAGACAGAGAAGGATGCTTTTATGCATATGACATGCAGCCCTGGGGAAGATGCAAATCTGGGATGAAAACTAATTGCTTTTTACTTTGTTGCATAGCCTGAACTATCTGGAGCAGAGCTGACCAAAAGGAAAGCTGTGCTTTATGTTAACTAGTAGTGATTACTGCAGAAAGCTGCAATAAAAGCAGTACCATTAAAGGGACACTTTAAAAAATGATCCTTCAGACCTTACAGAACAGACCTTATTGGATTATAAATGTGTTTTGATGGGTCTTCTTTGATCGGTAGATAGAGGGGAAAGGATGATATAATGTAGCTAGTGGAATGAAAAAGCAATTATATTTCGTCAGAAAGATAAAATTCACCATAGTTTCCACCTCAGAAGATTGCTAAATATGGTTATATGTAATATAAGCAATTAAACATGATAATATTAATAAAAGGTCGTTGTTTTTTTTTTAAACCTTGTCCTTGTCTTCAGAAGGAGACAAGAATTGTAGCATCTAAATTGCAGGCATACATGTTGTGCTTTAAATCAGTTTTGTCTGCTCAAGGACAGTTTAAAGGACAAGACTGAACACGGCAGTCACTAGTGATTCTCCTCCTACAACAGGGAGGCTTGCATCTACATGTAACAGCTTTTTAGCCATTTAGGTTAATTGTCTTTGCAAAATATTTCCAATATGCACTTGGTAGCTCTTGAGTTCAAATAACTTAGTTTTCCATATCTTTAGTAAGCCATCTTTATGAAAGGATAAGCTGAATGCGACCTAACTGACTTTAAAAATACAAATATTGTGTAATGGATCTGTACAATGAATGCAACACAAAACAGTGATGTTGGAACGGAGAAGGCAATCGTATGTGTGATGTCTCCAAAAATGTTTAGTATTTTATTACAGGCCATTGGAAAGGTGAATACACAAGTTTTATACCACTAACTTTATGATAACATGTATAAACCAAAACAAACGTGTTAGAGTTCCATCTTTTAAGCATATGTAATTATTGATAATACAAAATGAAAGAAATAATTATGTTTGTCAGATTTAACCCCAGCCAGCAGCCAAGCCCCACACAGCCACTCTCTCACTCCCACACCAGTGGGATGGGGGAGAAAATCAGAAGGGTAAAAGAGAGAGAACTCATGGGTTGAGATGCAGACAGTTTAATAGGGAAAGCAAAAGCCACCCACACAAGCAAAACAAAACAAGGAATTAATTCCCTGCTTCCCATGGGCAGGCAGGTGTTCAGCCATCTCCAGGACAGCAGGGTGCCATTGCAGGTCACGGTGGCTTGGGAAGACGAACGGCAGCACTCCAGATGTCCCTCCCACTTTCCTCTTTCTTCCCCCCAACTTTATAAGCTCAGCATGCTGTTATGTGGTGTGGAATGTCCCTTTGGTCAGTTGGGGTCACCTGTCCCAGCTGTGTCCCCTCCCAACCTTCCAGGCACCCCCAGCCCCCTCGCCAGCGCGGCTGCACAAGGAGCAGAAAGGGCCTTGGCTCTGTGCAAGCCCTGCTCAGAAATAACAAAAACATCTCTCTGTTATCAACCCTGTGCTCAGCACAAATCCAAACACAGCCCCCTACCAGCTGCTGTGGAGAAAGTTAACTCTACCCCAGCCAAAACCAGCACAACACTACAGCTTTCTATTGTTTATAGGAAGGCAGTATTTCATGTTTTATGCTGACAGGTGTTCTTGAATTCCAGATGGCATTTCAGAATTATGTAGGTTGTCTAATCATCAATAAGTGGCTTATATGGAGAAGCAATTAATACCATGATTATTTTCCTTATGAGTCAGCAGGTGTGTCATATGCATAATTTCTAGTGTGTAAAAAATAAAAATGGCTTCTGCTCTGTTATATATTTTACAGAAAGAAAGATGCTGAAAAAAAGATTCTTTATGGTTATGTTGATATTATCTATGCTGTGAATATATTAAGAATGTAATTAAAAAGGGAAAGGATTTGACCTAGAGGCTTAAAAGGGTGAAAAAGGTGGAATATTAATACTCTTTGTAGCTGGTTTTTGCACTGTATTTCAAAGGAAAACAATCATCTAGTTTATTGAAAACACTGACCAAATATCAGGACAGAAAAGAAAAGTAGCCAGGTATGAAGAAAATGAGATAAAAAGAAGGATCAAGGAAAAAAATTAGTTTTCCAAGTAAAATAAAAATTTCTGTGTTATCCATTTTGAATTTTCTACTCAAAATATGTTAGTACAGCTATCGTACTAGTGGAGCAATAAAGCTACCAAGGGAAAGACAGTGAGACATATTCATTGCACTATTTAATACTTCCCTGTTGTCCTAAAAATTTCCTGTTTCCTAATGTGTATTTATTGTTTTACTAATATTTCATTTACTGTAGTGATTAACACAGATGATCTTCAGTAAATGTTTGCCCAGTATCCAGGTAGTTTTTATGATGTATGCAACAGTGTCTTTTAAGATAATGTATTGGTTTTCCTCTGGTAGTAAATATATATAATGCTTGTATAGATAACTTCAAATCAATATTGTCACCTGGATTTTACTCTACCTTGTTGTCATCCAGAAGATGAGAACTATGTCCTAATTCTGTCATCTAGAAATGTACAGAAGTTCTACAAGAGTATGTGTCTACGTTAGCACATACATATTTAAAGAGGTATGTCGTGTGCCTTTGTACAGATCCACTTTTGAAAGTAGTTAATTTACTTTTTCTTTCCACCCAGTCATCTACAATGTGATGAAAGCATAGGCAGTTTACAAGAGCTGTACCTAAAATGTCACGAAAACATCTGTCATAAAATGATGCTTCTCATCTTTTCTAAAAGTGTATTTTTTCATTAATTATGGTTATCTGAGATGTGGAAGGGCAGTGCACAGTTCTGGGATGTGGCAGGTTAAGGATCAATCTCTTTGCAACATGTCATGATTTGTGGTTAGGGCTGGATCACAGCTAAAGAGAGTCACTTTGGGAAGCTTTCCAGGAGGTCATTTTTATATCTTTGGAATGTCCTGGGTGGTGAGCTTTATCAATATGCACATGGAAAGGGCGCTTAAGGCATTTGGTTTTGGTTTCTAAGTCATGGGTCTTTTTATTCCTTCTAACCAATACACTTAAAATTCCTGGCAACAACTGTAGTCTCACTTAAGACTCTAATAAGCAGGTTGTTTATCTAAGGGTTGAAAATCCATACTCCAGGACTCATGGTGACCTTCTTCCTTTGTGGCTACTTGCCAAAAAGTAATGTCTTTGAAGGTGGTTTGTTTCCTTTAGTTTTGTTCAACTTCAAATGCACATTTCAGTGTTACAACATGTGGTTGCAATGTAAAGCATGCAGGAGATGACTCTGCTGTCTGCTTTTCTGGACTTGCCACTGTGTTTGAACTTCTAGTATGAAGAGACAAAAATAGTAACAACTGTATTTATAAGACTTCCATTAAATAGATTTTTCCTGTGAAATATGTGCAGCTGCTACTTCTGCATGGTGAAAGTCATTCCAGCATTCATTTGGAAAATGTAAGAGATGAAAGAAATCATGGATTGAGTAGAGTTGCTGGGCCCTGGTCTCTAAGGAGCTTGTGGTTTCCATGTAAAAAGCTTTGGCTTTTTCTTGCTAATTTATCTCAGATACATTATTTCTTCTACTGTGTGTTTCCTGATATTTTATTACTTTAGGGAAATAAATTTTAGATTAACTGTGTGATGACTATGTAAAACCATAAGATATTAACAAGTATAATGAAAAGGAGAGTGAAATGTTAGATTGTTTATGACAAGTTTATTGCACTCTGATTATAGCTTCACTGAATATAATTCCACTGGCTTCTGCAGCATCACTCTTAAATTAAGCTGGCAGAAAAACCCCCTGTATATTTATTCCTATGTAAACTTTGTTGAAGATGTGCAATGCAAAACTATTGCAAGGTATTAATATACATTGGTCTGATGCAAAAAACCAGTTTCTGCCTCAATGTTTTTTATCAATTTGTTATTTCCTATCATTATCTCTTCACACGGGTAAGATTTCTTAAATTGAATGACTTGGCGCTTCTGTAGTGCCTTACAATTCTGAATGCTGTGTGAATATTTATTATAGCACAGAGCAGCTCAGTGAGGAAGGTAGATGAGTAAGTATTATTATCCCTATTTTACAGATGGGGAAGCTGAGGCACAGAGATTAAGTGACTTTTCCAAGGCCACACAGCAAGTCAGTGGCAGATCCAGGATTAGCACTCGGGGACTTCCTGGATCCCTCTCCCATGCTTTAAGCAGTAGACCACAGTGTTCACTGGACTCAGCGAGCAACTCATTGCAATTATGGACAGTTCCAAGGACTTGTACCTGGTCAGTGTGTCCACACATTTGTTTGCAGACTGCTGCAGTATGTCTGTATGGTTTCAATACTCCAGTCCTTGCAGATTTGTGCCCTATGTAAAATTTTTTGCCTTCATTGTCTTCAAATGGGGTAAATGGAAGGAGTGGTAGAATTCTGACATAAATGTGGCATGGAAACGAAGAGCATTTAGTTTTCATGCCTTATTCTGAACCCGCTGAAACCGATGGGCCAAACTGCAGTGGATTCATGGCTTTGAGGATGTTAGTGTCGGGTTTGGTTGGCATGAATTCTGTCTTCTGTGACTGTATAGTCTTGCCTGTACTTTCAGTTTCAAATGCTCATTTATTGCAGCACTTAAAAATAATAAGTTCATAGTTCTCCTGAAATTCCAATAAAAAGCTGAGCATTAATAATTGAAATTAGGCTTACAGTCTCTATTCATCCAGGACAAAGTGGAGTGGGATCTGTTTTTACTTAGACTATGATAGTCCTTACCACCCAATGAGTGCTCAGTGAGGAAGGTAGAGCACTTAACTACAAAAGGACCTTTGTCTCACCTCTCCCCTCCTCCAAGGGGGCAGTGCAGGAATCACAGAAATTACTTCTAGAGTAAATGCAGTATAACTCTTGTACTGGTAAATGCAAGGTGGCTTTCATGCTGCTCCCTGGGAAGTCAGCATGTTCAGTGCAAGGCCTGTTTAATTGGACTTTGCTCAGAGTTTGATAAGTGAATTGCTAATGACACAGTACTCCCAATTAAGCTGTTTTTCCCTGTAATATTAATGGAATAAACCCACTTCTGAGAAGGAAGCAAGGCTGAGACTTGCTGTGACATTACAGGAAGAGGAGGCAGAGAAGCAAAAGGCTGCCAGAAGCTGAAAATTGAACACATGGGAAAGGAGAAGTCAAAGTGTATGAGCATATTTTGATAAATATTAATGAATTAATTTGTATTTAATTTACTAAGTTAATCTGTAAAGGCCTTAAACTGTCCAGCAATTTCATATCTTCCCCACTGTAAATTCTTTCTAACATTGCTTCCTGTCTGATGCATATGTCTTATGCTAGAGTACCATTACTTATGATATGACCTTGGCCTTTGGCACCCTGCCTAATCACTCACCCAGGGGCATGGCATTGTTATGTCTTACTGCTTTAAAATAATGAATTCATTTTACTAAAATGATCAAATGGTTTGTGCAGTTATACTTCCCTGGTACATCTTAACAGGTTATTAGCTAATTCTAAATTATTAAATTATTAAAAGACAAAACAGTTTTAATAAAAGGCCATTTCTTATTGTCATATTTTAGTTAGGTACTGTTATCTGTGGGAAAGCTCTAATAAAGACATTTCAACACTTGGTGTTTCTTTCTTTAACAGCCCAGATGCTTGGTACTGACACATTCATAGGATTTTTGTATGTAAGATAGCTACAGCTTGACAGCTATTTTTAAAAAATAGAGGAGCCTGAAACAAAAACTCACATCCAGAATACACCACATACAGCTATATAAGTGAATCTTTTTGCCTGGGGCATCTGATCTTTAAGGAGAGGTGCTCAAAGAGTTTAATTTCTTATTATATTCTAATACATTCTATAGATAGATGCATACTTACCATATAACCCTGGTATTTAAATCCCCTTGCTTCAGACTTGCATTAAGATACCAATTTTATATATTGAAATCAAGGCGTTTTAGTTCTAATATCACCTACTAAAACCCCTTTACTAGTGACAAGTAAATATATATTCATGATATATTAATTGATACTTTTGTATAATGCATCATTTTTCATAATAATTTAATGGAAACCACTCTAAATCATGTTGTGAAACTCAGACTGTATTTAGCTGCTGGATTTTTTCACAAGTGATGTCAAACTCGTAGTGAACCAAATACTCATTTTAGCACAGTATCCAGTGTCTTGTTGCTGAACTCCCAGAAGATTTTTCTGTTCAGGGAAATGTGTTGTTTTTCTTTTTCTTCGTGTCAGAAGTGATAAAATCACTAATTTTTGTAGCTTACCTAGCCTGAGTACAATACACTAATTGATCATGTACTACATTTACAGTGCAGTAGAGAGTACAGTTAAAATGCATGCAGGACTACAAAATTAAACATGAAATACATGTTCCTGAAGAAGAATAGCTTTTCCATTTTCTGCTCTTAGTGTGTGCTGCCTGCCTTTATACTAAATTCAGCTTGGTGTTTGTAAAGAAAAGCAAAGTCTTTGCAATTCAGAAGTAAGTGAAGCCTTGTTGTGGAGTTTTATTTCTTACCATATTTTCACTGAGTACTATTTTCTAGCTTTGCCAAAGTATAAGGAGTCTTAGTAATAATAATTTGGGAATTCTGCATGTAGCTCAGGATCCTGTGCAACTCCTTACTTCAGGTGTACAAGAATAAAGCTGCCTTGATCAGACATTTCTTCTCTCATCTCTTTCATTGTCCTATTGACTCATGTTTTTCTTGGTTTCTGGTAACCAGTGTTAGCTCATTATCTTGCAGGTTTTACCAGGAGAAGTTTTGCATGTCAAAGTTAGCTATAATCATATCTCAGTAAAAACTGATGCATAAGAAATAGATTTCAATAAGGAAAATTAAATTCTTAAAGGAAAATTAAATTCTTAAACGCCTTTTTGTTCTTGAGTTGGAAAAGTCAATAATTAAATATTAAACGCATCTTTGTTTTACAGTACTGTAAAATATTGCCAGTAGCTTCCAAATGAAAAGTATCTTAGTTGTCCTTTTTTCTCTTTTGTAGAGAAATGATGAAGAGGCTGTTGTGGATAGAGGTGGAACTCGCTCCATTCTCAAGACACATTTTGAAAAGGAAGATCTAGAAGGTGAGGGATGATTATTCTGTGCTTTTTATCTTGTCATGTTCTTCTGAAAGTACTGAAATATAATTCTAATGTGTAAGCTCATTGATTTGAGCAGGGATGCAAAGAGACGACAGAATAGAATATCATAATTTATTTTAAAAAAGAGAAATATTACTTTCTTCTCACAGCAGTATCCAGAAACAGGTGATGGTGGAAGGAGTTTGCTAGTTTTCGGTGATCTAAAATCAAGTCCTGTAAATATGGTTGTGTGACTTTAGATAAGTCTTTTAAGCTTTCAAATATGCAAATGCAAGCAGGACTGCTGATTTAGTACTAATAAAGGCTTCTACATTTGCATTACAATCCTCATGCAGTTGCCTAGCCACATCTTCAGCTGAACAAAAATATTCTGGAGTGTCATAGACCAGATACATACTTGATGATATCCGCTGTGGAAACTACCTAGTATGACTATGAAGAAGAAAGTGAGAAGTTATGAGAACTGTTTCACATTATTGGTCTAATGAGTCAGTTGCATTTCTATTTGTTTAGTCAAACAAATGTCAAACTTTGGTTCCTACTGTACTTAAACTCTTAATTGAGTTGTGTAAGCTCTCAAGTCATAGTTATGATGAAAATGAGTTTCTGTTGCACATATCATATCCCTTCCTGAGACTGGAACTGGCTGATTTTGTTAGCTTCTTGTAGTGGGACATGGGGGTTCCTGTCTTTGTCACACAGATCCACATGAACTAGCCCAAAAGAAATACTAAGATCAACATGCTACATCTGAAAAGCTCCCTGCTTCAGTTCTAAAGATAACTCTTTAAATAAAGAGATCTCCATCTGTGCAGGAACTTGAGCTTTCTAAAGGCTGACCATTGATTACATAATAATTTTTTTTTCTTTTTTTCTTTGGCTGTATGAACTTTGTGTTCTCTGCTACATATTGGCCATATTGATGATTTCATGGACACACCAGCATGTTACACAGCAACTCTCTGTTATTGCTTCCTTCAGCAGCTGTGGCTGCATTTGCGGGGCCTGGCTGTGTCTGTACGAGGTTGTCTCTCACAGAAGGATGTTAACTGTTGTGCAGTGAATGGGGTAGGTAGCTCTCCACTCAGTCTGGGGAAGTCTGAGTGAGTGCAAGGATAGATCTCAGGGAAGATGTTTCCAGGGTGGCATTTAGAGTTTTGGTGTCTCCAGGGGTAAGAGTACCAGGCTGGCAATGATGGTGACTGACTTAGGCACGAAACTTCCTATTTTGAATCTCACATTTAATCTTCTGTGGTCTTCAGTCCCTTGATCGCATCCTTGACCAAAACCATTGTCTCTGGTGTCCTTAGAGAAGCACCTGATAGAAGATTGGGAGCTCCCTCTCTCTTTCTCCATGGTACTGACTCAAAGAGCTTTTGTGGGGTGAGTCTACCCACAAAAATATCCTTTTGCTGAGTAATTTTATTGGTGATGGTGAGGTGGCATTTTAAAAATGGACAGCTTCCTGGGGAATGACATCTTTAAGCTCAGTTACATGAGTAGACCCAAACATTAAAGTTGTCAGAACTGCTGTGATGCTTCGCATGTGACTACATGGAACATAATTTAAGAACTGTATTTAATTATTTTTTTCCCCACCATCCTATATGTGTAGAGTTGCTCCTGTGAAATATCAGTGAAAATATTATTTCAAAGTTCTGCTTCTAGGATGTTATCAATAGAAATTGGAACATGACAGTGACACTCCCACAATCTTCCCATAATTTTAAATTGAATTATATTTAGAATATTGAAAAATTCTGCAGTTAGAAAATGAATCTGCTTTTATTAAAAATAAAATCCCAGTGTTTCATAATCTTCTAAGAAAACAAATTTTCAGTGTAGAATCAATCATTCATAATGCAGTTAGCTTTCTCAGATCAATTTCATGCTCACTCTAATTTCAGATTAGTTTGTTTTTAAGTTCACTACGTTCAAAAATACCAAGTGACGTAATAATTTTTGAAGAGATTGCAGATTTTAATACCCAGTTGCTGTTAATAGCATGTCCATTTCTTTTGCAGTACATCTAGGCACTTCTCTCCCTGGAAACAGTGAATGTGACTCACAAACCTCTGTCTTATTCACTGAACATTGTATTGGGTTGTGCTGAAAAATATACCTTTTTCCTAATGACATAACAACTATGAAATATGAAATTAAATAATCAGGTGCTAATTGCATAGCTTAGAAAAATAATATAATCAGACTATTAATATGTATTATGTAATTAGCTTTTTGACAGACATTTAATTTGGTTTATGTTTTAAAAATGTAAATAGCTAGTTACTGAATGTTCTAGGGAAGACTAGCTTTGCCAGGGTTTAAGTTTCAATGGCACCATGTCAGCAACATTTCAAAATCTGAAATTCATATGAAGAACTACATGTTTAAATCTGAAAATCAGTATTCAAATTCTTCTTATTAAATCTTATACTTGTAATTATTTTNTTTTTAATTTTACACTATTAACATTTGAACTTCAGAAATACTGATTCAAATGTGTACTAAAATTTCCATCTGAAATTTCTCAGCCTAGCAAATATTTGGTCTTGCATATTTTAGGCAGTCCTTGTGCAAGTATATTGCAAGTACATTTCTTGTTGAAAGCATGAAGATGTTGTGATTAATCCTGCCTTGAAGAACAGACATAAGAATAGATTTTTGCCTCAGTCTCTCTAGATCAGTGTTTTCTTTCCCTGAGCAGTATCGTAAAATACGTAAGATAGGAACTGCAGTACTTATGGGATGTAGTACTCATTTTAATGCCAGTAATGATACTTACAGTAAGTATTTCAAATCATATCATTTTACTTAAGTTTTGTAGTGCTTCAGAGGTGAATTGTTTGCAGAGCCTTGGCATTCAGATTTTCAGCACGAATTATTTTTCCACGTAATTAATTTTTTGTGAGTTGTAAGGTCAGGATCCGTCACTAATATTGAATAGGTCATTTGTCTGACTGTTGCATTAATGAAGGGACAGAGAAAGCATTTCTAAAAGCAAAAAAAGAAGATTATCTTCCGTGGTTATAATCACCCATTTTGTGTGTTATCTTTCAATGCGTGTACAGACAAAAATCCTACTGAAATAAATGTGCTCTCATTTTTATCAGTGGTGGAATTCGTAAATGAGAATTGGGCACTGATTCTGGATGCTCAAGTACTTAACTGCGAGAGGACAGGTTGTACATGTACCTGTACAGAGAGAACCTAGGCAAATCTTCATGGACAGATGTGCACAGCACCGTTGCTCTCAGCTTGTTCCATGGGATTGTCTCTGACTGGCTGCCATTGCTTCAATGTATGCTCAGTAAGAACAGTTTTCTGATCAAATGGATATACCTACTTTTTATCTCCTAGGTCAAAAATACTTGTATTGCTCTGTGCTGCAGATCTTAGATTCTCTTGGGTCACATGTTCAGACTTTTGAACTATGCAGACATGCAAAGGGATTGACATTAAATACACTCTGACCAAGGTCTTCTCCTGATGCCCACCATATTAGCTGAGAGGGAAAGTGACTTTTCCATGGCCATCCTTGCTGGAGGTGGTCAACTGCAGATCGAGGATTTTTGTGTATTTCAGAACTGCTGTGGCTATTACTGTGGCCTGATTTGAGAAGCAGCTTCAACAGGAAGATGGCTGGAGATTAGATTGTTAGGTGTAGGTCCAGGCATGAATCAGGGATGAATGGGTTTGTCTGAGAAAATTGGAAAATGATCTTTGATTCAGAGAAGTCAAGATTTTGCTTAAGGTTTAATTCATTTAAGCTGCCTAAGTGGTGTGGGAAAATTAGCTCTCATGGGAAATTGGGTTTGCCATGTTTCATGTCTCTGAGGATGTGTTAAACACTGTATCCAGTATATGCATCACTGTACATCAGAATATGCATCCTGACACTTCTGACAAAATTGAGATTACGTGGATTTCTTACTGAAAGTCGAAAAAACTTCAAGCTTAATTAGAATATAAATATCACTAGCACAACATAGAATGATGCAGAAGCTGAAGCTTTAAACTTAATAAACCAAAAGTTAATTTAAAATTTTGTAGAGATATTTTTTAATTAAAAATCTGCATGAAGATTAATTTTGATAGTAGATGTCCTGCTGAACATTCCAGAGTATTTAATTATTCTCTCTAAAAACTAGTTGTTTTTGTTTTTGTTTTTTTTTTTTCTTTTTAGATTTGTTCTAGTATGTGACAATAAATTAATAATAATTTTCATGGGATTTTGATTATAGACTGTTAGGGTTAATTTATGAAAAACCTCATTGTGATTAACTGTTAATCTCCATATGTTATTACTTAGCAGAAATTAAAGTGGCTATAAGTTTTTAAGTAGCCTTTTATTCTCAGAGACTGAACCTTTTTGTAGAAATAACATCATAGTACACCTGTTTGCCACTGACGTTTTTTACCTGGAAATTAGTAGGACCCAGCAGCTCACAGGACTGAGAGAATATAAGTTTTATTAACCTGGCCTTGATTCACCTGTGTCTCAATGTCGAAGCAGGTCAGATACCAGCTCTGCTTGGTCAGACAGGAACATCAACCAAGCTTTCCCTTCCCTTTGGCTCCCAGGGTGCAGCAGCCTACTGCAAATAATTTGCTACCATGTCAGTACAGATCCCCTGCTCCAAGCTGCCTTGCCTGTGCATCCCTTGGGTTCCCTGCTCATGCTGACGTTGGCGCTGACCTCGCTCCTGCTCCTTCCAGCAACGCTCGCTGCACTCAGGCAGGCGCAAGGAAAGCTGTGGCAGCTGAGTCGGGGAATGATTTGGCTCAGTCTGTGCCTGCAAGGTTGCTCTTTCATTTTGTTGCCTACCAGATATTACATGCTCAAGCTTGTTCCATTTGTGATTTCTAAGGTACATCTTTCTATAATGCCTCTCATCTAGTTTTGTTTCCTTTTTCCTATATAATTTAATATTCCTTGAGATCTCACTTTTCTCCTTTTGTCTTGGCAGTCACCTGGTTTGATCCCTCTGCATAGGTCTCTTGTCCCTTCTCAGGAGTTTCTATGTTTGTGGGAAGGTGGTTCACCTTGAAGATTCATGAATAACTCTGAAGGATATGTTTACAAAATCTCTTTGAAATGATGAATAATGAAATAATGGAAGCAAACAAGAGCCACAGTGTTGGTTGAACACCACAATCTTTAGCTGATCATAAAGTTTGGTTGTGAATTTGATTTGAATTTGCTCTGGGCTTCACAGACAGGAAACGTTTTATATTTTCCAAATACTTCACTATGTGAATTCCCAGATGAAACTGACACAAACCAATTTGACATTATTGGTGAAAGCTGGTAAATTGCAGCATCAGAAGACAGAAATGTTCCTTTTTAAACACACAGTTGTGCTAGTACTGAGGTTGCTTCTTTTTTTTTGGCTTGTTGCTAATTTAGAAATATAGGTCAAATTCTTCCCTCCAATAAGCACAGCTTCACTCTCCATCAGCAGAAAGAGCTCGTGTATCTGAGCCAGGTCCTTTTACATTCCGTGTCTCCTGGCTTTTTTTTCTTTTGTCCAGCAAGGTCCTCATCTCATGATAGAGCCATACATACAACAACTCTGGACTCCTCTGGAGGAATGTAGGAAATTTGGAACATAAGTGCTGATTAAAAAGACCTTTTAGCCCACCCAGAACCTGGAAAAATCTTTTGTTAAAAGGCAAGATTATTTTGGAATAGCAGTGAGTGATTGAGGCTCTTTAAAAGGTCCTTAACTTTAATGACTTCCAGGAGTTGCTCTTATCCTCCATATCAAATATGTCCTTAATGTTATCTTGGGCCAGGGATATTGTTTTAAGTTTTTTTCTATATAATTTCTGTTGTAATCTACCCTAGAATATAAATTACATTTATGATCTTAAACAATTTTTGAAGATTTTCTTGTCAGTTCCTCCAAATTATAGCATGGCTAAAAGGTGAAAAATGGGTTTTGGGCAAACCATAACCACAAACAGCAATGTAAACTGTTAATTTAGGAAGGATTGCTTTTGTCCTTTCTTTTTTTTCAGCTCTGCCTCCCTGCTGCACTACAGTAACGAATCATGAGTCATGTACTTTCTACTCCTACACAATTCACCATAATCACTTTTTTTCCTATAAGGAAATGGCAAATTTTTTAACCCTACATGGCCTGATGGTATTATGTTTCTACCTCACTGTCCATTTTTGAGAGGATGAAAAATTGCATTTGGTTCAGCTCTAGCTGTCAATGCATAAAAGAGGCTTCGAGGCACTCAGTGTTTTCCAGAGGAGGGGGAAACCCCTCAGGTCCTGCTGAGGTCAGCAGTCATCTGAGACTTGCCTGGAACTACTGGCAAAGTATTCTCTCTCAAGGCATCTTGCCTTTGCAGTGTGTTTCCTCAGTACATCACAGAAGCCTGCCTTTGCTCTTTCTGGAGGTGTTTCAAGACCCATCTGTTCCCTTATCTGCCCCTTCCCTCCATGCCTGTGAGCAGGGATCTGAAAGCCTTGGTGTCAGCAGGTGCCTCAGGTTGGTTCAGATAATCCCAGGTGGAAGGCAGCACAGGCACAAGTACCCTGAGCATTCGGTGCTCACGGATGTTCAGGTTCAGGACAGTCACTTCTTTATACAACTGCCACCGACTTGCCTGGTTCACTATGGAGCTCCAAAGTACCCACTTGAGTTCCACATTCCTGGTGTACCATGGAGACCTGGAAGAATTTCCATGCTGAGAGAGGTTTGCTCCTCTCCATAGTTTATGCTGTGTTTAATTTATGTTACAATTTTAAAAGTCAGAATTGTTTAGATATCAGTGAGCCATAGGATTTATCTGGTCTTCCTGAGCTTTTTCTATTAACCTTACCTTAGCATCAGTAGTGTTTTACTGTAGAATGACTGATTTTGTTCTTGCAAAAACACACTCTGAACTACAATGCTGATTTATTCCAGATGGGCTGCTAGGAAAGTGAAACAAGAACACATGCATTAATATTTTCAATATTAGCATTCAGGAGCGAATAATTTTTAAAAACAGACCCTCTGAGAAAATATAGCAATACACCAAGGTTATTTACATTGCGAAAGCTTATTAAAGAAATGTAATGCACTGAATTGGTCTGCTCTGCAGTGACCTTTATACAGTGCTTCACATTCACTGGTAAATTATATAAAGATTGTTTTTTAAAAAAGACTATTCTGAATCAAATGCACTTAGCTGGAGAAGAAACTGCAAGATATAAAGTTGTTCAAATGTATGCATTTATAGTATAAGAAGCTTGTGGTTTACCTTCAAAGCATTAAAACACTCCTTGAGTTAAAGTATTCTAAGGACTGAAGATATACTAACCCTTGTTATAAAGCATTCTTTTAAATTTTTACAGGATTACATTAAATACAAATTATATTATAAAATATTTAAAAGGGGTCCTGTTAATTATAATTATTTTTGAGGCAGATGAAAATGCATATAACCATGTGTAAAAATCAGGATCTCCCCTAAACTTTTGAAGAAAAATGTATTGTGCTGTAAATGGCTTCAGTTTGTGGAGGTATGAATTCATTGCCCTAGAAAAGAGAGATATGAAATATACATTATTAATATGAATATGTCTTGCAGAGACATTTCTCAGAATAAAATCCAAGTAGAAGTGTTGTTTGGAGTTGCTGTGTTTCAAAGGAGAAATTATGCCTTACACTTTAATTTATTTTAAGAACCCAATAGCAAATTAATCATCTAAAAAACCAGGCTCTGAATAGCAAGCATTTTCTGCACATCCCTTGAAAATGACAGAAGTAACATCTAGAAATGATTTTCAGAACCTGGCATTCCGAGTCTTTAAAACCAGAAGCTTATCCTAGCTACCTATCTTATGCATTAAATAAATGGAAAGAAAAAGAAATGTAGTGGGATTTCTAAAGCTCTGAAAACACATAATCCATTATATGGATAACTGAGGGTGCTTGATGACTTAACTTAGATACTTCTGGAAATCCCATTACAATTATTTGAGTGATGTGACATTTCAAGGGAACATGGAGATAAAGAGAAAGGATCTGTAAATGTTTCCCCTAATTTGGTGGAATTAAGATCTTTTTATTGGAATGCTAAGAGTACAGAGTTTTTTTTGCCCCAGTGCCTCCCATTCTTCCAAAAACAATTTTAACACAGAAAACACACCCATTTGGTAGGGAGAGCAACCTGTTATGTTCACCTCTTAAACCACATGTCAATTCTGTTTGAGACTGTTTGTTAGGTTGTACCTGATGTCAGTGGTTTGTACCTACTATAACTTACAGTTGTTACTATTTCCCATACTTTGGTGTCTTTGTAGCCTTGCCAAAAGAATGAGAAATTATGATCTAATTGAGCTAGGTGCTGTGAAAATGTACTGCAGAGCAGAATTATTTTACAATATTTGAGCAATATTCGAGCAATATTCAGTCATTTTTAGTTGGCATCCTGATAAAGTAAATAATGAAACACATGAAAATGTTCTTAAAGATAAATGAAAGAAATGCCCATATACAATCAGTTATTATTTGTAAGGATATCCTGGATAGTGGATATCCTGGTTGATCCTGACTTTACTCAATTATAAATGCTCTTTCCTGTTAGAAATTTTAGTCAATTTTTGCTGAGATCTGCCCTACTCTGTCCATGTTTGACCCTCTAGTCTCGGCAAATTTAGAGAGCTTGCTGGAAACTCTTGTTTAATAATGCCTTGGACAATTTGTACAGAAAAACGTACATTACATTCTGAGCTCTAGTTCATAATACCTACCATGAAAAGGTTACTTGAACTAAGGTAATACAGTAATTGGATTTCTTTTGTATTTCCTCTTTCTTTTTTTGCTGCTTGTATCATTCATTGTCATTTTGTCAGCAATTTAGAATTCATTACTCTTTTGTTCCCAGATGGTCTTTTTTTTGCTCCACAGTTTTGATCTTTTAATAGAGCAGAACTACTTAACTCTCAGATTTTTTGCTTTTTGCTCAATGATTTTTCTGTAAAAAGCTATTGCTTTTCCCCTGTCAGTTTCTTTTTCTCTTATTTGTCTGAACCTTGTTACAAGCACCTACATTCCTCCATGTATTTATTGAAATTATGCCTAGGTAGGCCTCTGCTGGTCTCAGTAGATGCACACAGAAAGAGTAAAATCCACTTTTCTTTTTTTCTGGTTTTCTATTTCAGTTTCCAGGTTCCTGTTTCTTTTCAATGTGTACTGATTGTGTCTGTATAAGGAAAATTGCTGTGGCCTTCAGACACACACACACATGAATGTTCTGGCACTGTTTCCCAGTGTACTGAATAAATAACAGTCTGGACTCAAGTCCTAGTTTCGGCCCTGGAAATTAATTGAAATGTGAGTCTCAATCAGCATTTCCTGATGCAGGTACAATCTGATCACTGATGTGGGAGAAAACTAGGATAAGCATGCCCACTTCTGTCGCAAAGCAGCAGGAATGTACTGAATTACTAAATTAAAAAAGCAATCTATTTGCACCTCTGGAAATTACTAATGTCTTAGGGAGAGTAAACCCATTCCTTTCAAAATGTTGTTTTTCTTATTCTCCTATCCAAGGAGGAGGACAAGGAAATGTAAAATACTACATTACTCATGTCCTTCAGTATCTTTTTAATGACTTCTTTTTATTTAATACATTTTTCCTTGTGTCATGCACTACTGACTGCAATGCATTTAAACAAAAGGCAGCAGTTCTCTTTGAACCATTTCTTGGGTTAAATGTAATAAGCAAGAAGAAAGAAGTATTTAATAAATAAATATTTTTCAACACAGGGGCACTGTTTTAGGAAAATCTGGCTCTACAGGACTAGTTTCTCAAAAATGGATGCCTCTGCTTTCTAGTCTCCTCTACACAGATCAAAGTTGAGGAAGCAACTAATGTGGTGTCCAGAGTCTTTTCTTCAGCTTTTTTAGCTCTGTCTCTGCAGAGAATTCCTGTCAACCTTGAATTTCTTTGATGTTTTGTGACACAGGCTGCCTTGCTTGTTTTCTGCCTCCTCTGTAGTCTCCATGGGATTGCAGACCTCGTGCTACCTTAGCTTAATGTTCTTGACCTTTTTCAGATGCTTGACTCTGCTGAATGATTACAGCAAAGCAGCAATTATCCATGAGCTGTGTTATGTTCATTTCAAGGAGAAAATAATGTTATTTGAGATGAGTAATCTGGACTATGTCTTTCTGCTGAGTAAATGTAGGAGACCTGCCTGTAGTGAGTCATGATTCCTTTCCCATTTGTTCTGGTTACTGGTTCTTTCTGCACAATTTTGCCATGCTCTCCCCCTTCTGAATGCTTTACTGTGCTCTGATCCTGTAAGCCCACATAACTAGGAGAGCTAAATATTTTGGGCTTGATCAGCAACATAAAATTCCTCAGGCTTGAAGGCAGCAGGCATGCAATATGTACCTTCTTATGTATTTAAAAAAATAAAACAGAAGAAATGAAAGCACCCTAAGCTACCAGCAATGCATTTAGGATGTGAGCATATAAAGTTGTATAGGGATTTTGTTCTCTTGCTTACATAGTGTTTTATTGTTTTTTTCAATCTCTTTTTTTTTTCTTCGTTTCCTATTCAGTGAATTTCCCACAAGAATTCTGTCAGAGTTTGGCTCATAAATAGGAATGAGTTTGGTAAAGTTCTTGTACACACAAAGCAAACAGCAACTTTACCAAATGTTCAATCCAAAGAGATCCATGTGTCTCTTCATGTTACTGTTTTGGAAGACATTTAACAGAACACCTGTCTGGCTTTAATGAAAATTCACATGCAAAGATGCAAATTTGAAGGAAAAAAATATAAATCTGGCACTGCATCATAAGGGTTTCAGTACTGGGATTTCTTCCTGTATCAAGGGGTTGTGTATCTGTGATGCTTAATCATCATTATTGAAATCAATACTGTTATGACTATTAACATTAGAATAATCTATATGATAAAACTTCAAAATGATAATAATTATAGAATTAATGCTATAAGGTCGTTAATATTGTTGTTATGTTGCCATAGCTCCTTTCTAAAAGGTACCTTTTTTACCTGTAGGCCATCGAACATTGTTCATTGGGGTTCACGTGCCATTGGGTGGAAGAAAAAGTCACCGACGCCATCGGCACCGTGGGCACAAACACAGAAAGAGAGACAGAGAGCGAGACTCAGGATTAGAAGATGGGAGAGAATCTCCTCCTTTTGGTAAGACAAATTTTATTTTTGGATGCGTCTTTTAATAATAAACATCAGCATGGTTATGGAAACGCTGTCCTGTTATTGCTCGGACATGATTAGCAGTAGGATTTTGGATAATCCATCAGAGCCTCTGCTGGTGATTGACTCCTTTGAACAAATCCACTGAAGGGCAGCAGCCAGTGGCAGTCAATGCATGAGAAAGCTCAGCAGTTCCTAGCACCGAAGGAGCACTGTGGGACTCTGTTCCCAAGTGTTCTCCCAAAGACAGACTGCTCCACCACTGAGCGGGGAAGAGCTTTATGGCACCAGCTGCCCTCAGGGAAGGCTCTGGAGTACTTGCCCCTAAAATGTAACATGGAAGAGTTGTGGTGCTTCAACATTAGTTTTGTAATCGTGTTGATGTTACTGAAGCTGCAGTGTTTTATCAGATTCAAATTCTGTTTTAGGTTGTGTTCACTTTATTGCTAACATGACGCTGTAAATGTGCCATTGTAACATGAATCTGCTGAGGACTTGGGAGCAAACAGGAAAAAATACCTTCCAGTAAACAAACCTGATATGGCACTCCTAAAATTCTCAAAATTTTACATTGAAAACATTACAGAGAAGAGAAAAAGGTAGTAATTAATAAATTACTCAAGCTTTGTCTCAAAACACAAGAATATTATGTGCTGTTCAAAAATAGAAAGCGCATGTGATGAAATGTCTGAGGCATTGTTTAAAATATAATGGAAGCATATAGTGTGCTTTTGTGTGTTGCTATTGTGTTTTTAGCAACTGGTGTTGCTAGTGTGTTTTTAAATCATTAGGGAAATGTGTCAATGTAATTTCAGGTTACAGCATAGTAATTATAAGACTTCCTTTTAATCAAAAGTTTGTGTTATGTATGTGGAAAGCTTTAAAGCAAGTATATTTTAAGTACTGATGATTAGAGCTTGAAATTCTCAAATCTTGCACAATGGTTTATTATCCTGAGAGTAAAACAAAGTCAAGACTTTTTCAAACTTAGCAGATACAAGTTATGTTTTGAAGACTGAGCAGTGAACAAAAAATTGGCTGTGGTGGTTCTGTCTGGAATGGATTTCAAACGTACAAAGACCCAATACTACATTGAAACCAGTTTCTTGGAAAAAAAACAAAGTTCATAAATTATTAAAACAGTTTTCAAAAAGAATATGCATATATACATATAAAGTCAGATTAAAAAGAAACAATTGAAAGTTACATTAGCCAAGAAGTGAGATATCTTGAACTATGAAACAGTGTCTTCTGTTGAGTCATCTGGTTTTATTTAAGTGCCAGTATGTGACACATTTTGGCTGAGAACTTAGCTCTGTTCTTTCAACTTCTGGAGACCTAGGCTTCTGTCCTTCTTAATGTCAAAAGTGAAAAAAAAATAAATTAACTGGCTGAATCTGTCCTTTATAGTCTTTGACATTTGTGCTTACAATAAAATGCAATGTTCAACACAATTCTGTGTTGGGTAAATCAGCCTATGTTCAAAGAATCTCTGAGGATGAAATAGCAGTAACATGAAAAAAAAAGATAGTTCTGAACAGCATTTGTAATTGGTGTTCACTGCACTCGTCCTCTGGCATACCTCAAGAAATGAGTACAGGTCTGCAGTTTTTTAAGTCAAGTTTTCACTTTTAAAGGGATTATAACTACCAACTAAAGGGTGTATGGAAATGGCGTCACTTGACAGACAAGTTACAGGCCAGAAACATGGAAACTTTTTCTTGATTCAGAATGCTGAAGATATTCTTCAAAGTGCTGGGTTGATAACAATTCAAAGAATCCAAAGATAGAACCACAAATCTGGAAATAGCCAATCTTTCACCCTGAATAATTATCTGAATAGTAAATTTTGAGGGTTTTTCCCATTGTCTATATGACTCTTCGAAGTTTGGCCAGTGAACCAGATTTTGAGCTTTGACATCTGTCCATCCAGGCAGAAATGTGGCATTCTATAGACAAGAGTGAAAGGGATTTGCATAATGAAGGCAAATCTTAGAATGCTACAGTGATGGTGAGGTTGAGCACATACAGAGCAGGCAGACAGAATAATACAGAGATTTATGATAGTCTATATCCATATCCTTCTTTTACTATGGTTTTTCCTTACAGGAGTTTCAGACAGCTTGTTGTGCTGCCTGGGGAGAAGCGTTGCCTTTAGAGAGAATATAAGCATAGTTCTGTGTTTTGTTTGCACAGAGGGAGCAACAGATACTTCCCACACTAAATCTGAACCTACTAAACCTCAATAAGCTTTTTAGATCTTCTTCCCCATGACTACAAGTTTCTGACAGTAACTAGAGCTGAAGGAAGCTCAAAGGAATACAAATGCACGTCCTTTTCTCGATGCATAACTCAATATGAGTAACTGTATTACCTGGGAGAGGAGATCCAAACTAGTCCCTTAATTTATAAATCATTCTGATTTAATTGAGCAAGCAGAAATGCTTAGCTCCATCTCTCTGTAGACACCTTTTAGTGCATTTCTGCCAAATAGTAGAAGGCTGTATGCTTGGGAACTGGGAGAGAGGAGAGGAAAGAAAAAAACATTTTGATGAGCAGGTGCAAGAAGAAAAGATGGAGAAAATAAGCACTGTGAGACCAACTGATAGAAAACAGTGCTTTGAAGTAAGTCAGAAAAATACATACGGATTTTTGTGATGCAAGAGAATAAATTAGCAATGTTTTGAAGCAGTGAAGTACGAAAGGAGATATAATAAAAGCAAAAGATCCAACAAATGAATAATAGACATTCTGGAACAAGTAAAGACCTGAAATATTCAGACAGGAAGTGCTCCACACTGCTGAGTTAACCCAGCATGGGATAAAGCATTATTTTTTGTCCTAATTTATAACTGCATAATTTATAACTATATCTGTGCAATACCATCATGTGCAGATCTTTCTCTGCTATCACTGCTCCAGGGAGTTGAGCAGTGCACGTTGTGCTGTGGGACTGTGTGAGCCCCATGCAGACAGGAGCCACCTGGTTCCTGTCCTGTAAAAAATAATTTCTTAAACTGTTTTCTGCATATCAGCATGGGTAGAAAACACCTTTAGTCAGTGTAATGACAGTAGGTGGAAACTTCCTGGTAATCCCTTTAAATTAAATCCTGGCTGGGAAAGCTGTACCAGCTACTTTCTGGGAAGGTTTCTGTAGAGATTAGATTTTTTAAAACATTCTGACATCAGCTCATAAACTGTTTTTTTCTATCTCCTACTGTCACTTTTCAAAAATAACCCAAGTGTTCTCAGTGTACAGATTCAGAGATAACTCCAGATTAGACAAATAATACGTAGAATATGTAGAGAGTAGAATGAAAAATATTCCTGTCATTTAGGGGCACAGATCAGTTACTTAGGTTCGGGTTTTGTTTTCCCTATACCTGATTCTTGCTGTCTGTCTGTTGCCTCTTGATGGGATGAGGTTGTAAAAGGTGTTTCCATTTTGCAATAATGATGTGTCTGTAAATTGCATAATTTGCAGATTACATGATTTGCACACTGAGAGGCTTTTTTAGGTAGTAAAAATTGTAAGCTAAGTGATTTCAAGGTCAGGATTTTCACCATCTTGTCTCTTAAGTTTCTTCTTTTTGAAGAGAAGGAGAAATTTAGTGAATGTATCCACTGTAGTTAAAAATGCAGTAGTGCTATTTGTTTCATTGGAGGTTTACTATTCTCAGATAAAATTCTGCTTTTGTAATTAAAGCCCCAGTTTCATTTCAGCCTTAAGATCCCCTTCTCCACAGCGTTCCTTGTGTAGTAAGTATTGCGACTGCTTTGTGAATTAAGTTAGGAAATTGATGCAAATTAAAACTCAATTGACCAAAAAAAAAAAAAAAAAAAAAAAAAAAAAAGGCATTTTCTAGCCTGGGGCATCTCCTTGGTGCTGCTGGTGAGGGCGATGGGTGCCAGCCCCTGTGAGCTGCAGGGCCACGGGGCTCTGTCAGTGCTGTGGGTCGTGCTGGCACTGAAAGCCTGGAGCAGATTTCCCCTTGGCTGGTGGGCTTGCACTTGCTAGGTGTGCATGTGGATTTTAGTGGCAGTTTTCAGCGGCTTTTTTGATGTCTGTTGCTGGCCTGTAACCAATGGAGCAGCTCTTAGGTACTGATGAATTAAAGATATTTAAGTGGCTGTTTTAAAATGGTGGAATAGGAAGACTTTAGCTCTGAACAGGGTGTCTTCGAGGACAGGTTTTGTTGAGGGTTAAAATGAATACAGATGTGAGAGCTGGGGTTAGATTACAGCCTTATGTGTGCCTTGTATGACTAGACACTACTGAAGCTTGTGGAAGGTTTGGTTTGTTCTTTTAAGAAATCTGGATTTAGTAATCCCTAGTTTTAAAGAGGCTTAAATTTGTAATTCATGATAGTGGATGTGGAAAGGCAAGCAGAGCAGCCCTGGAGGTGAGCCTGACACAGGATTGCACACACAGCTCAGGAAGAACTCCCTGAAGGTAATGCAGGCAAAAAAAGTGAATTGGGAAGGGGGATTCTCTTGCTTAGTAGAACAACTTGGAGAAAGTAAATTGAAAAAAAATCAGCTGGCTATATCTGGTACATAATCTCAAGTGCTGAGGGGTTATTAGCAGGGTAAATTTAATTATTTCTAAACAGTATGGGTGTTGAGAGAATTCACCTACTCTTAACTCTAGGCTAGTACAAAGGATGAACTCAGAAATTTGAATCTCTGGGCAGCTGTGGACCAGATTGCTGCAAATCTGGATTAAAATATTGTATCATAATGGCAGTTTTAAGAATCTAGCAAAAAGAAGAGAATTAAAGCTTGGGAATTGTCCATATTGTCAGATCCAAAATACATGGTTATTTGTAATAGCCCTGGGTTGATGGAAATAATTAATGTCAAGAAAACACTGGGATAGTCTCCTGAAGCAGACGGTACCTGTAGGAATAAAGTGTCAGAGAATAACAAAGGGAATACTTTTTCCCAACCCAACATGTGAATTCTAAGGTCCATGAAGAAATTTTCAGAAGTGTCCTGTATGGCTGCTTGCTATTTTATGTAAGTTTTATCAATGCAAATTTCATTTTAACTTTTACTATGTTTTCCAATTAAAAAAAAAAGAATTTTTGATTTTTACCTTTACTGATTGCTGAGCTAAAGGCAGAGTCAAATCTGCAAAGGAAGGAGGTTAGGGGAGAGTCCCCATCCACTACTTCTGTGGTGAGTACAAGCAGTAGGATGATGAATGTGTCTGAAATGATCCTTTCTTTTCTCTGATCCTGTGTTTTTGACACCATTTCCCCTTGGCTTGTAAGGCATTGTTATTGATGTCAGCTGTGTTACACCTGTTAAGTCCCTGTCTGCAGTTTGTCCTGTGCAGTGAGTAATAAAAAAAATGGTTTGCATATGTAATATTATTTTAATGTGAATGTACAAGAGTACAAGGCATGGATTAAATCTTGTATATTTATGCTTACTATTTTATGTGAATTTTTGTAATGGAAGTTTAATTTTAACAGTTAGCATGTTTTCGAATGTAGAAAAAGTAATCTCTTACTCCTTCATCTGCTGACCCCAGTAAAAAGTATTTGCCTACTAATTCTACCCTTAAATGCAGGTTTGATAGGCTGAGAAATACAGAAACCTGTTCTGACAAGTGAGCTAAGAGAGTGTTACTAGAAATATATTTTTGAACTCTTTCTAGAGTTTATCAAGAGCAGAGGACAGAATTTGGATGCATTTTATACACACCAAAAGCTGTGTTTCTGCCTGTGATCTCACCTGGTGGATTGTGTGCAGCTCTGCCTGATGGCAGGGCACTTTGTCCCAGATGAAACCCTGGCACTCTCTGAGGAGGAGGTGTGGATTGTTCTGACTGGTGTAGTGGAACAGAATGTTTGCTGGGCCAAATTCATGCAAAGGGACTGAGTATGATCCTCCTTTGTTACTCCAGACCATGTCTTGATTTTACCTTGTTTCCCTAGAGAGCCATCCTGACCCAGAGTGGTGGTTGCACTTGGGCATCTTTTAAATGGGGAAATGCCACATATGGTTCTTTTCTACTTGTGCTTTGCAAGGTGGGATGGTGATGTGGGACACTGCTGGCGACTACCTGCACTCAGTGCTGTTCCAGGGAGCAGCTCTTCATGTTTCCCTCTGGTAATTAGGTTATTAGAAATTCTGGCTTTCAAATTTGCTGTTTTGGTATGTCTGTGCCCGCATCTTGCACTTGTTTCGGGGATGTTGATGACTACAAGGTGTCATAATGTAGCTCAATATGTCAGGTTTCTGCAGGGTCACTCCCTTTCTGCAGCACTGAGTCCCACGTTGAATTTGTGTGTTCCACAATAGCTTAACCACCAGGTCTTAATTTTTACCCTTTTAATAGACCAGTGGAATTATCCAGATTTTTAAATGTGAAATACTCAGAATTTGCAGGCATGCAGTGAACTTGAGGTATCAGAGGTAGTTTGGATGCAAGTGCTGCCCATACAAAATGGGCACAAGCCCAAAGAGAGCCAGGGATAAAACAGTGGCTGGTGGAGCCACAGCAAACACAAAACTGCTTCACTTTTCCTGAGACTGCTCATTAGCCAAGCAGGAGTGCTTGTGGATGGGACCCCTGCTCCTGTTGTGTACCAGACTTCCTACCCAGTTCTAGCTGCTCATGGAGGATTTCCTGAGCTGGTGATGAGCTGTTGGGAGACTCATCAGCTACTTATTGTGAAACTTTAAATTCATGTTGCTTCTGATAACTCTGATATAAAACAACTACAGTGATAGAAATATACTGTAACAGATCAGTCTCACTTATTAGTTTTTTTAAAGATTCACCTAGATTGTTTTCATTACTTTTTAGAAACAGCAATAATAGTATGAAGAATTTTCTTTTTTATGCTGGCTGTGCTACTTGAAGTAGGGATAGACAAAAATAATATTCAAGCCAATTTCTGTTTGTCTAGACTGCAGAAAACATTGTGTCCTAGCTTGCAAATATTATGCTTCTGCATTGGGGATTAAGTTATCACAGTTTGACAGCCAGCAATTGAAATATTCTTCCATACTGATTTTGAATCACATATTACTGATTGTCTATATAATATATTAATGGTGTATTTGGTATTTATTACTCCTATGAATATGAGCCAAATTTATCTGGCATTGCTCATGAATAGTCCTATTAATTCAGTTTTACAAGTAGAACTGAGAGATCTGTTGTTTTTATTAGAATTTTCCTATTGTTTAAGTCTCTTAGGGTTTTGTCCTTGAAATAAAATTATTGTACTATAAAGCAAATGATAATTTTTTTTTTCAGTTTCCAGCTTGTTGTCTGAAAATGAAGCTGTGACTTAGGAGTTTCAAATACCAATAGAAATCAGATTTCTGTTGAAGAAGACAGAAAGATAGAATCTAGCACCTTTTTTTACTGCTTTGTTAACACAGAAGATAATTTAGTGCATATTTTGACATTTCTATAAATGTGGTGCTTAGGGGTGTGGTTTGGTGGTGGACTTGGCAGTGCTTGGCTAGCGGTTGGACTCGATGACGTTAGATGGCTTTTCAGCCTGAAAGATTCTGATTCACTGCTGTCAGTCAAGTACCTTGTTACACAGAAGGCCCAGTAAGAGCAAATTACTGCAGTAAGGTGATTCCTTGTTACTACTCACCTGACTTTGAGAGATTTCTGATCCTCTGCTTTTCTTCCCACGCTGAAAGCCTGTATTTGCATGAGGATCATAACTGTCACAAAGCTGCAGCTCTGCTGTACGACGCTGCTCATTTATTACTTGACAGTAGCAGTTGCAGTAAATCAGTTCTAGTGCTGATTTTATCAGGAGTACAGGATGTTCCTGGAAATGCTTATTCTCAGATTCTAACTGCAGTCCAGCTCTCTACCAAAGAAGCTTGTTTTCCATGTTCTGTTAGTAGTCATATGCAGTAATCCCTTGTTAGATCATATCTAACTGAATTTTGTCCTTCTGGAAAGTAATCTCAAAAGGTTGCACACTTCTTAACTAGAATGTACTTTCTAGTCTCAGATTAAAAAAAGAAAAAAGGTTTTAAAGGAAAAAGAGGAGTGAACAGTGAGAGAGAAGAGAAAGCAAAGAAAGGGTAAAGTGGGGGAGTTTGTTGCTGTTCTTCAGTGATTCACCAAGAGTAGTTCCTGTAGCTGTACCCCCTGCAGTTCCATTCTCTAGCACTTTGTAGTACCTGAGCCCATATCTCTCTTCCTCCTCTCCTGTATGTCTTCTTGGGTTTATTTCCTTTCTTTGTGAAGGAGTAAATAGGCTTGACTGTACTATATCTTTGCACTCTGTTTAAGCAAATAGACCTCAGGTGAAAACTGTCATGTATTGTTTGTATTTCATTGCTATAGCAAGTTTAGTACTACTATCGAAAAGGTATCTTTATTGCTGAATTTAATTTTCTGTGTCAGTGGCCCATTTCATTTGTTTGGATCAGACCTGTGTTTGCTCTTTAATTAGCATTCAATGGGTGCTATCATCTCATTTCTACAAAATTCTAAGAGCTTGAGGACCCTGTGCAGTGATGCTTTTCACTCTTAGATGGAATACTGTAGCTCGTCTTACAAATATGTATATAGAACTGAATTTCATTTAGACAATGTTCAAGGAATCACTGAGCTGTTCTGCTGGATAATCAGTTTTTTGGTTGACTGGCAGCCTGGCCTCTCAGCCCTCGCAAAGGGCTTTTGGTTCCTTTCAGAAATCTAAAATACATTATCAGGAAAAGCAACTATGTATTGCCAGAGAGACTATGTTTCATCAGAGTTTGTTCATTTGAGATTTGCATTTAAATAAGCAAATAGGAGGGTTTTTTTTTAATACAACACTTGGGCTATGAACATTAAATATATGAGTACTTAAAGATGCTCTGTGAATTCTGGTAATTTTTTGAGTGAAAAAAATAATAGTATATCTCCAAATATATGTTTAGCTGTCTACGTCTAAAGGTTATGAAGAAAATGAATCAGTAACAGTATTGGAAGGGAAGGCAGAGACAGGAAGAATAAAATGAGGAAGCTGGCACAGATTAAGAAGTTGTGCATCTCCAGGAGCCTAACCAAGTAGAAACAGTTAACAAAGAGGCAAGGGTCAAGTCTGCAGCTGTATATCCATGTTAAACAGGTTTCATTTGGTGTCTTTCTCCTACAGCAAAGATTTCACATTTAGTATAGTAGCTTTGAGAGCTGAGATAGATCTCAAATGATGTAGACTTATATAGTGGCAAAGTAGTTTTTCTAACACTGGAGTAAAAGACTTTTATCAGCTTTATTCAGCTTTATCTATGCTGCACTCTGTGTGCCTTTTTGTTTGGAGGGGAGATACCACCCTGGCTTCCAATAGCCCCTATTTCTATATGTCACGTTATAGCTTTGGATGAGTTTCTCAAACAGCAGACTAGACAACTACAGTAAATGAAGAGAGCTCAATCTGAATGTGTTTGTGTATAAATGAATGGTCTCACGGCAGAACTGTAATTGTTTTTGTGTGGCAGTAAGTGATATTCATGAAAATGTCTGGATAATCTCATGAAATGTGTTTTCTCAGGGCAAAAAAATTGGTGTTTTGGACTTGATATTTTTATTTTTCTCCAGATACCCCATCACAAAGGGTGCAGTTTATTCTTGGAACAGAAGACGATGATGAGGAACACATTCCTCATGATCTCTTTACCGAGCTTGATGAGATTTGTTGGCGTGAAGGAGAGGATGCAGAATGGAGGGAGACAGCAAGGTGAGCATTTTCATGACTTAAAAATTATCTGTAGGTATTGGTTGCTGGTGAACTGAGGAATGATTTCAAAGCTGTAGCAAGCTCAGGCACAGATTTTGGATATTAAGCTTAAATAAAACCGTAATTTTAATCCTTAGTCTGCCAGTATTACAACAGCATTCGTCGTTTCCCAGAGCCAAATGTTTTCCTCTGGATTTATGAATATAGGTCAGAGTGAATACCAATGGGAAAAAAAAAAAGTAAGTATATCATATATGTGAATTAAAAATAATTGGGTCAATTTATATTTTATCTTATAATTTAAAGATTCTTTCAAACTTTGTATTTTGTTTAAATCCTCAAGAAACTGATAAGGGTACCACTGTAAAAAGATTAAAGCAAGGAATGAGATTACTTTTGGAACAATAGAATTTTTACATATTCTAACTGTCAATGAACAGTTTATTTTGAGAATGAGTACTCAGTATTGGATTATATTATTTCTGCAAAATAATATAATAATATTATTATAATCATATAATAAATAATATAATCATATTTATTATAATCATATAATAAATAATAAAAATAGGAAAGACTTTTACATTGCATTTCTGCTGGGAAAAAAATAATACTGGTACAGAACCTTTCTTTTAATTGTATATTTTTTTTCCTTGGGCACTTAAATGGGAGATGATTTGCTTAGTTTCATTAAGAATTTACATTTTCCAGCAGTCTTTGCTTCAATTTTCATCTTGAAACCTTAGTTCTTTCTCTCCCTGCCAATTGTTGACGGTGTTCCTCAATGGTGCCCCAAAGTCTGTGTAAAATATATTTGGTGTCAGTAGAATAAAAATTGCAAAATTTCTGGAAGAATTTTGTGGGCAACTATGTATGTGAGCTTTCTGACATGAATATGGCTGTTAGTTTTCTCTCTAATTTTACTGCAAATTTCTGCTTTCCCAGAGGACCAGAGAATTTTCCATGACCTTCCCTTCCATTATCTGCTCATAGGCAGCATAGACAGATGCTAAATATAGATCTTTATGTGTAGAAAATTCTCATATGGGGATTGTGCTGCAAAAGGAATGCAGTAGTGTTCCTAAATAATCTTATTAATATTCAGAGAGAGAAAATCTAATCAAGGTAATCATCTGCGATGTTCTCATACTGATTAAGAATACATAGAACCTCTCTAGGAGGGGTATCAGCTTCTATTGAAATTAAAAAGTAAAAATGGCTCTGTGTGTTATTTTTAAGCAGGGAAATAGCAACTTCTTTAGCTCAACTTTAAAAAAAAGTCCCTTTGCAAATTACCAAAGAATCGTGTTTCTAAAAATTATAAATATTTCTATTAGCAAGTGGTTCTAACAAAGACAGAATTCAAAAGGAGTTGAATTTTGCTCTATCTATATGCACAGCCTTCTCAATTGTTTGTGAAATAAGGAGTTAAAAATGTTTAATGAAAACAAGATTGTTGAAAAATGGCAGGAAAAAACAGCCAAGAAAACTTATTTTTGGAGCTCAAAAAACACAAGAGTGACATAATAGCAAATAGTAAAAAAAATTTTCTTTAGTTTTAGCAGTAATATAGAAACAAAGGAAGAGTGGAGCTGCTATGTGGAAAGAACTGATCAAGAAAAATGGTCTTTGTCAGTTTGGATCCCAAAATTTCAGACTGCATTTGACATGGGGTGACTGGTTAGAAAAGGAGGAGATGTCAAGGAAATTACCAATTCAAAATGAAGATAAGACTCAAAGTGCTTTTCTGTGCAAATAGGGTTCTGTGCAATTGTGCAGTTTCCATCCCAGAAAGGCGAAAGAACATGTATTTAATGGGTAGGGCAATTCCTGGCTTTCTGTGAGTCTGTCAGGTGTGTTGTTGTACTAATCCAATCACAGCAAAACTATTAAAGAAAGGATAAAAATGGTTGGGACAAACAGAGCTCTTATAGTTCAATTTCAGAGCCATACAAGGCTTGGAACAATGCTTGAAGGAAAGAAAAATTATAGACTTGGAGCTAAGTGGAAAATTGGATAAAATGCAATACAGTGGTATATCATGTCAGACTAAGTTAATAATATTCTTTAATCAGATAATTGATTTTTGTTTTTCTTACAAACAAAAACCAGTGGATCTAAATTATTTTTAAGTAAAGCATTTGATATTGTGGGAATGTATTACTTAAACTGCATTCTAGTGTAAAAATTCTATTAGCAGGTCAGGAGCTATTTGAAGAGGTGCAGCAGGTCATGTTGAGAGATTATACTATTAGTGTGAAAGGTAGTGACAGCTAACTTCTGAAGAATTAAGCTTAGTATATAGATTAATTATTGAATAAAAAAATAGGATTATAATAATAAAACTTGCTGATGATAAGAAATTAGGAGGCATTACTCCTCTAGAAACAGATAAAGATATCATACACAAAGAACAAGATGGCTTTCAGTAGAGTAATAGAAATGGGAGGGTGTTTAATATGCAAGATCATGTGCTTACAAACTAATACAATGGATCACTTTAAGTACCTGTGATTGATTCAGGACTTCAAAATTATTGATTTGACTAAAAGCATGATATGGAGAAGATGCAACCTGAATTTGTTGCTGTTCCAGGCTTATTATATGTTTTTCATCTGTGTGCAAAATGCCACTTGGAACTATTTGTGAATCTTACTGTCTGGGTTTTGATGTAGTTCCAGGTAGAGATTAATTGCATTTAATGAGAGTGATAGAACTAAGTGATTATGTATGAATTTCACCAAGCTCCGCTCTTTATGCACCTGAACTGAAATGTTGGGTTGACTCTGATGAAGTACATCTGTATTTGGTATTTTCAGTTTGATTGAAACTGTTCTGGACTCTTCTGTTCCAGGATCCAATTTAGACTGTCTCATCCTTGGAATTAGTTAGGGAGCAGAATGGAATGATAGCTTGGTTATATTGATGTAGGGATAAAATGAATTAATTTTTTTCTCCATCAATTGATTTCAAGCCAGAAGAAACACATACCTTTTAAAATCAATAGTCATTCTTACAATAGCTTTTATATGTGGCCCAGCTGTACAGTCACGCATTCTTTATGGAGACGATGTATAGTTTCTATTCTGAAACAAAATTTCTGGTAAGTTTGTGGAGAAACACACTGAAGCATAACAGTTGGATTTATTTTATACATCCAATAGTGTAGCTTAAAGTTGCAGCTGTTGGGAAGGCAATTCATCTGCCATGGCTGGAAAGTACTGCCTGATTTGTAGCAAGTTTTACCCAGAGTTTTGGGACTCATTTATCTGCTAATATCAACCAAAAATATCTGGAGAATATCACTAACTTTATGGAGCAGAAAAAAGTATGTAATAAGGAGGAAAATAGAAAGAAACTTGGAACAAGGACGAAAGTGCTTAAATTTTGATGCACAGATAGGATAATAAATGGGTGTCCATAATTTAGAAAGTAAATTGTTAATAGTGACTAGAAAATGGATGGATTAGGGAAAGTTAGGAAATGTAATGCATTTTCCCTAGATCAAAACTTTCTTCCAAAGAAACTAGGTCACAAGAAACATTAGTTTGTCACTTCTACTTTGTTCCTGACATGCTTGTGTTCTTTTGTTGGTTTTCAAATCGGTGTAGGCAGGCGCAAGCTCATGTGGAAATTGATACTGAAAGATTACATTAAAACCATTGGCTGTTGAGCAGGCTGTGAGTACATACTCATGTCTCTGCTGCAAATATACCACACTAAAAAATAAATGAAGTACAAATCACCCACTTCATATTGTGCAGAAACTGTAGTAACTATGTCTAAAATGAAGCATGTGCACTCTCCTATTGATGCCCGAGAAAGTGATGAAGATGGCTTTAGAAGCTAGGACATATATTTAAGGTGTATGCACACACACTTGCCTGAAAAATAATTTTCCTATATTAACTTACCTTGTTGTAACTCTTGTTGGCATGTTTTTTTCTAGCAAGCATTCTGTGAGAGGAACTAAACTGTGGTCGATAGACCTACGCCAGTCTTTACCAGTAGAAGGGCACCCCAAGACTGAAAGTGCTCTTCTGTGCAATCAGATGTAACTAAGATAGCTCCAGATATGTTCCAGTCACATGGGATGCACGTGACATGAGCTCAATACACAGATGGGGTTGATGGTGTTTCCCAAGAAGCTATGAAAGGCTTTTATCTGTCAATCATACCAATTTAAGGGGTTAACTGCAAAAGTAAATATATTAAAATTTGTCTTTGAGAAACGAAAAGGAGTAGAAAATTGCCAAACTGGGATCTTTTCCTGAATTTGGATTTCAAAGCCATTTCTGTCACGGAGTCTTGTATATGGATTCAGAGGATTGTTCAAATGGTATTATGATTTTAAAACCACTGAACACTCAGAATTAATTGAAAGACTCTACATAAGATTAGAGTTGTTTTATGTTTTCTGTTACTGTTTTTCATTTGATATGTTAAATAAGCATTATCTGACATAACAGGAATATTTCTGAAAAGATAAAAGCTGATAAACAGTAACATGATGTTCCCTTGGTGAAATCAGTAAACTTATGTTATGTTTATTAAAATCAAAATAGAAATTTGTTCCAAACATAGAATGCTCTCAGCTGGATATCATTTAATTCCATATCCTGGCCTGTTGGCTCATTGATTAACAACATATGATAATGCATTTAAACACCTAAGTTTCAGCAACAGTAGGAAATGGGATGCAACCCATAGAATTATGTTATTCCAATTCATAGAAACCCAGATGGCCACAGTGGCAAGTATAAGTATTTGAGCAGTAGCAATAGTTTCCTATGGATTTTTATGCATCAATACGTAAGCTTTAATGTCTGGCACTATAAACTCTAATTAAACCTGTTTTCATGATTTAGACTTGTATGTGTCCCTAGTGTGTTACAAGCTCTGATAATAAGCCTGCCTCTGTCCAGTCACCTGTCTTTAACTTTTGAGAACATATTTGTTTTTATTGCTCTTTTAAAATCTGTTTACAACTGGTCAGTAGATTTAAATTAGGTAATATCAAGGACAGACTGCAGCAGCATAATCAGATAAGCAATGTTGAAGACTGACTTACATGAACAGAAGGTAATGACAGTATGAGGTTTCTGCTGATATTTTGTAAGAATCTATGCTTGGGTCATTGTTTTTAGAATATATGCTTCATGAATTTTAATATTTTTTTCTGAGTCAGCATAAAAGAAGATGTAATAAGCTAAGCAAGATATAATAACAGAAATAATAAGATATAATAACAACAATAATAATACATAATAACATAAATAACATAAATAATTAAGAATACTCAAGCATAAAGATTTTATAAATCTCCTTAAGAGATTAGAAACATGCACAAAACCAGATGTATGAGAAGAGAAAAACAGGTATTTTGCAGCCTTGGGAGACAATAATTAAACAGGACAATAAATGCACCATATTTGTGATGTTGTGGACACAAATAAGTATTGCAGATTTTTCAGCTTGGAAACAAGAGTGCCATAAGTAAGATAGGAGCAGCCTTTTCTTAGGGAATTCAAGTGTAACTGCAAAATGAAAAAAAATAAGAACTGTTTTTTCTTCTCACATGCTTCTTGATAACTTTCCTGAGATTCTGTAGGCCACCCTTTTAAAAGTATTGCTTTGAATTTGATGGGGAGGAGTGTGTTATGTGGTGTTTGATGTCCATTTGGACATGGTTTTGAAAATTTGTTTGGAAACCCGAATTTGCATATGTAAATTCAATTTCATAGTTTGTCTCTGTGGAAGCAAATTTTTGTGTGTGCTGTGTCCTCCTTGCTAGCTCTCTGGAGGAATGTAAAGGTGAAGGGGATGGACTGGGAAGAGAACAGAGAACGCAGCAAAGGGAGTGGGGAACAGGTCTGATAAAGCGGAAAGAGTTGTCATGGGCAAAGATGAAGTGGAGAAACTGGACAGTTTCCTCACAGAGGAAATGGAGGGAAAATGTTTAGGTACAAAGAGGAGGAGAGGGCTAGACATAGGAGATTGGAGATATTGAAGGACCCAAGGAGTTGAGGCAAATCATCTCTATAAATAATGAGAGAATAATTAGAAGGCCGCAGGGACAGTTCCAAGATATGGAATACGTCAGGAAGGGAGCAAATATGCTGATGTTGAGTGGGCCAATGAAGTGGTGGCTGTTCACAGGATGGCAAAAGGGAAAGAATTTGGTGCAGAAGAACTGAAAGGAAGAAAGTAGCTAAAATGTGGGTACACTTGGATATTTTACAAGTAGGAGCAGAGCCAGACAGGCCTGGGAACAGAAGAGGACAGCTGTGCTTGCTGCGTTTCTGGGCTGTGAGGCTTGGTAAAACTGGAAATTCCTCAGCTTTAGAGGTCTTAAGGCTTTACACTTCCCTGCTGTCTGGAAATAAGTGTGAAGATGCTGTCAAGGTGTGAGGCTGTGCTTGACTTCTCCGCTGCTGTGTCCGTATGAAATAGCTGAGTGCTGTGGAGTCAAGCGATCCAGGCGGGTGCTGTGACTGCAGCTGCTCCAACCTTGCCAAGCTGGCAGGTTGCAGGGCTCCACACAGACACCTCCCTGTGTGACTTCTCAGATATTTGTTTGTCTGTTTAATACTCTTTTAACATTTTAAGTGTACTATTTATCAGTGGAGAATTCAGTCTCAAGCAAGTTCATCTGGCTGGATGGCAACAAAAGACGTGATGCTTCCATGCCAGTTTCATATATCCTTTTACTTTATTGAAGTCTATCCAGATTCCTTTTTGTACCACTTGTTATTGTATCACAGAAATTATCATCGTGCGCCAAAGAATTAGTCAAAGTTCTTATAGAGTACAAAGATGATTGCTTAATAAATTTCTCACTTCTCTATGGTCAGAACTTGTCCTCAAAAATGGTGTAATACAGCACTATATGGAAAGAAATGGATAAGGGAACTTTCTCATATTTCCTAAAAAGGAAGAATAAAGTGAAATCCAAAGACATGTTTAACGTCTTTGTCTTTACTTTCAGCATCCATAGAAGTAATTAATTTTTCATTTCTTATGCACAACAGAGTTATAAAATTGCTTGTTTTTGTAGGTGGTTGAAGTTTGAAGAAGATGTAGAGGATGGTGGAGAGAGGTGGAGCAAACCATACGTTGCCACACTGTCACTTCATAGCTTGTTTGAGCTGAGAAGCTGCATCCTGAATGGCACAGTTCTTTTGGACATGAGAGCTAACTCCATAGAAGAAATTGCAGGTATGTATTGATGTTTAATGTATTGGTTATGAAAATTAATCATAAAAATTAAATGCTTACAAGAAAGTTATTGCATGCATATCAATCAGTTCAGTTTAGGAAATGTTTTTCTCAATGCAATTGAAAAGAAACTCATGTCTGGTGCACTTAGTAAATATTCTATTTATATTTTTTACATGGAATCTGCTGCTTTAAGAATCAATTTTTGAATAAAGAAAAAAATTAAAATGGAGGAAAGAGGACAGTTTGGTTAGATTTAATTAGAGCTGGCATGTTCTCTTCTCCTGCCATGCTGCCTCACATGAATGAGGCGTGTGCTAACTTTCACAAACCTAATCTACTGCTATGCTAATTGCAGGCAATCTAGTTTAAAAAAAAAAAACCCAAAATACAGGGAAGTATTAATTACAATTCAGTTATATGAAAAGAGACATGTCTACATGTCTCTGAGTTGAGAATGAAATCAGGTGTAGTGATGTAGTGTAAGTTTTTAAAAGAAATTTTAGGTACATTAACTTCTTAAGATAAAGTTGAGTGCATTTTTTCCAATAAATGTTTATTTGACAGTTGCAATTCTAGAGCTTTTGCGAGCTCCTGAGCAAGAGAGAACATAATGGATGAGTCTTCTCTCACAAAAGTATAAGTAAGATTGAGATTAAATGCCGTTTTCTGCTTTCCTGGTGTTTCCCTTGAAGACTGTAACTAGTTTAGAAAAGATACAAAAGACAAAGCAATAAAATTTTCTAACACTCAAGATTATCAAGAAAGCTGCTTTATGGATGATATATAAATCTATGTAAGTCCCATATAAAATTTATTTCACTTATTTAAATTATAGGGGAGATATTTTTTGGTGGGCTATATTTAACAGTGGAATTAAAATTGGCTCAGATAGTGGTAGCTGCTTTTTGTATTTGCTTTTCCTAAATTGTTTATGTCAAAATGACGCAAGGTATTATTAATACAAATCTGCAAAAACTTGTGTGGGCTTCTACTCTGTACTGAGATTTGATTCTCCCATGACTCATAGTCTGAATCAGAGCTTCAAAATTTGTCTTGATAATGATAAAAGATAAACATGAAGAATAAAAAGCAGCTGATTTGAAAGAACAAAGGTGTCTGTCGTATGTTGCTTTATTATTTATTTATAAATAATTCAGAAGTACTTAGGTCAGCTGCTTGATGTTCTTGTATTAATTTTTTGCTTAAATAGTACACTGGGATTTTCAATCTTGATCTTTACATTCTTAATCCAGAAATCACTCAACTTTGTCCATAGTCAGCTAAGAAAGCCCTTCCAGAATTGTTTTTATTTAAGTAGGTAAAAAAAGTAAAGATTAACCCAAAACCCCCAACTTCAGTGAACATCCTTTTTTTCTGTTTTTGGAAGATATAGAATATTTTCCAATATAGTGAGGCCCCAATTAATTAATGCTTGTAATCTCTTAATCCTTAGTTGTGATTTTGTTTTAGTTTACGTGGCCAAGGATTTGAGCATTTTTAATACTAATATTGCAACTCACCACAGATGTAACTTGTCCTTCAGTAGAGAATTTGGGAAGTTACCCTCACGCTATTTTAAGTCAGCCCTAGTTGTGGCTTGTCTTGGTTTGTTGATTAGGAAAACTTATTTCTTCTGAGAAGAGACTTTAGGATGACTTTCATTGATTGGCATGTACCATTTTAATTTAAAAAGTACGTGTTGTTGTGGCAGATTTGGATGCATTTCATTTGTTGTATTTCTTGCTGGAAGTGGTAGGCATCCCTTTCTGATAAGGTTTGCATGGGTTGCGCTTTGTCTTTGAGAGAAGATTATATTTTTCCTCTTCTGCAGATTCAATAAGCAATGAGCTATTCTTTTTAAAAAAGCTTTGCAGCAGGTGCTTCAGGCAAGTGAATCATTCTGTAAATTACTCACATTCTGTCAGGTTTCTTTGAAGGGATTTATTTTTTTTTATTTTCTCAAGTTGCAACTCCAGTTGCTGTTCTCTGTTAATATTTGTGCTGTAGCAGTGCTGTTTTCCTTTCCTTCAATCAAGTTCCTTTGTAATTTGTTACTTTAATGCTGTGTGTGTTAATTCCTGGTCTCCAATGATTAGAGAATGTTACAAAGAGTGTGGCACACAGTAGGCAGCACTGTGAGAAGGAAAGACTGATAGTAGTGGTAACAAGCATACCACCAAGGCGTGGGTGCTGGGTGTCTTAGAAACGTGATAATTCCAAATAACATGACAGGCAGTTCTTTTTACATAGAAGTGACTGCTGGACTTGAAGATTAGGAAGAGCTGGTACCTCTCAGGAAATCCTTTGTTGTGTGTTCCAGTCAGTTGCTATTCCTTATAAGTAGTTATAATCCTACTTATCTTGTGCCATACAATGCAAATGTGGTTTCACCAGGAACTGATGCATGTTCCAGTTGCGTCTGACAGTCCTGACACTTTAGAATTTAAGGAAATGGTTGCTCTCACCTGTTTGCTTCAATTGTTTTTCAACATTCAGCTCTTGGGCTTGCTAGCCATCCTCATGCCAGGCTTGTCCAGCGATCCTGGCAGTCCCTTTTGGTTTTATTTCCATGTTGCTGTGTATACCACCTTTAGGAGAGCTTGTGAAAACAGTCATGCCTTATGGTTTTAAGGAGTACCCGGAATTAAATTTGATTCTTGTTCTTCTGATTCATAGTTTAGGGTTTTGGTTTTTTAATGCAATTTTTGCATTGCTATAATGCATCATCTTCTGAGAGCAAATACATTATTTGTGCACATATACTTGCATTAATGCTTTGTTAGTGAGAAATGTGTGCTGTGTATTTATTGGTAATGTCTTGCTATCTGGGCTACATTCCAATATCAAATTACATTTCTATTAATGCAGTGCCAGTATTCATATCCTTGAAAGAGGTATACTTAAACTTTATTGCTAAATTGAGACTAAGAATTCCTATTTGTTTTAGTCAAGGCTTTTAATCTATAAACACTTATTCACTAAGGCACTAAAATCTCAGCACTTAGCCCTTGAGAATTTATATTATTAAAGTCTGTATTTTAAAACATTAATGGGGTTGTGGTAAAATCTACAGATGAAAACCACCTTTTGTAATGTTTGCATGGTTTCCAGAACATTTTGTATTTTATCACTGGAAACTCTGACAGTTCTGTGTAAAAATATTTTGGTACTGTTTATGTGGTGAGAATTTTTAAATCATTCTCTATTCCAGCATGTCCATTCTCTATTAGGTCTTTTTCATTCCAACTGTCATATTAAAAAATTACTTCATCTATGAGATTGTGTATTTCTTTGGACAGGCACACAATTTTCCTTGTTGCAAAAGAGCTTATTCATACCTATGATGCTGAATTCACAGACAGCATCTTATTATAATAGAGACTTCTGAGATGAATTTCCAACACTGTCATCATGCATCAGAACAGCATGTTTGTTCCTGAATTTTCTCAAATTGTTCTTAATTTCTGTAAGATGGATTTTGCTTCTCTTGGAAAGAGCTCAGTTCCTCTGCTGAACTTTATCCTGTTTAAAAATGCAATTTTTATTACACGTATTTTAGAGGAGTTATTACTGTTGGTAATATGTGACGTTATTTTTCATATGCTTTTGCAGTGATTCCTATATCTGTAGTTAGCACTCCATGCACAAGGAATTCCTTTGAACATTATGTAGTAATATTTTATCGATCACTTCTGTATAGAACATATGCTAAAAGGAAGTCTGAAAATTCTATGTAATCAAAACAATTTATTTTGGAACTTGTCTCTTGAGGAGATATTTGCCAGAATCCGGCTGTACTATTAGAGAGCAGCTTCACTGTGTTGTTCAAGTTGGCAGATGAAAATGTTCTCTTTTGATATTTTCATTTAATTCCTTTGAAACCGTGTAGATTCTCAGATTACCATCTGGTTTTTTGACTAAAACCACTGAATGAACCCAAAAGATTCCTCTATTTAACATATGATGCCATTTTCTGTTTGGTTCAAAAACTATTCAGTCCAGCCTTTAATGGCAATACTTCTTTACAGCATGAGCCACAGAACTTGCATATTCTTGTAGTTGTGCAGAGTGTTCTGTGAACAAATGTCAAACCTTGTCAAATACAAACTGTGGCCTCTCTTGCACAGTGGAGCTTTGGTGACTTGCACATGTTCAAAATATCCCCATTTCTTTTAAATGGTTTAATTGTAATAATGGTTTCTTTCTTAAATTAAATTTGAAATCTGCCCTTGCTTTCCAGTCCCAAGATCTGACTGTTTTCTCCCTAGTAGTCTTTTGTATGTTCCTCACGATCGAATTTTCAATCTGTGTAACAGCTTAATCTTGTGATTGAGGTCACCGGACTCTCTGCTCAGCAACTCAGGGCATTACATCCCAAGTGTGCAATTTTATTGATTTCGTTAATATCATGTTAAGCTTTCGATCTGAACAAGTCTTCCTTTGCCTTTGTTTGCTTTAAGCTATATTACTCCATAATAATGACATATTTTAACTGGCTCAAATTGAGATTTTATTAGAGTGAAGCCTTTTGTTTCATCTGCAACACTCACATTGTGTTATGTTTCTGACAGTGCTTTTATGGTACATTTAACTTTTGTGACAAGCACTGTAATAAAGCATGGGATTGCCTGTGAGTAATCTGCTTCTCTGTTTGACCCTACACCTGTCTTTTGTTCAGCTTTCACCTTCTCACTTACCCAGGTTTCCACATTTTTTTGCTTTATTTTCAGCTTAGCTTGTGGTAATAACCTCCACAGAAAAACTATCAGTTTTATTCCTTTGTCTGTGGGTAAATTGTAGACCTCATACCAACTTCTACATAGCATGTCTTTTTTTGTTGTTGTTCTGTGTTTTCCCAAGTTAACCACAAATGTGGGAATCTTTTTAGATTGCACAAGTCAATCTCAGCTTGCAAAAATTATTTTTTGTGAGGCATCCGCTGTGCCTGCAGTTCTGAACTGCAAGCTGGGAATTTTGGCCTTGACTCTACAATTTACAGTTTTATGAAATACTTGCTCTTGTTCCTTGGTAAAATTACATACTGTTATTTTAAAAAGCAGACATTTTTAATTCTTTCTTTCCTTTTTAATTATTTTAACTGAGGAATTGAACCAAATAATTTCGGGTAAAGCTGGAAATAGAATCTGTGTCTCGGAGCACTGCGATGCTCTGCCCTCTTGGATGAGTGGCTGAATCTGCTGGCTTAGACAGCTTGTTTATAATCACCTTTGTAAATGATGCAAATGGGTCTTGGTTCATAAGTGCAGCTCAGGAATCCTAATTGTTGGGTTTGTATTGCTCTTCCTGCCTGACTCGCTAGGGAAGGATATATTTGGGTTCCTCTTTAGAGACATGTTAACATGAAGGACAATGTTTCAACTGATTGTCTTCCATAAAGCAATGCATTTAGGGTTGCTTGTTTTATTTCCCACGTTTAAGGACTAGGACCACAAGCCAGAAAAACCTTGGCTTTTAAATTAGGTTTTGTAGTCAGCTATCACTGCAATTGTTGTGCATGCAAAAGCCTGTGTGTTTTATATTTTGTCATTAATCTCTCATTTTGCCCTGCAATTGTACAGTTATAAAATTTTGAAGTGTTAATACTGGCACCCTTGCTGGTATACACTGAATTCACTTTCTGCTGTAAACTGTCAGTGCCAACCTACATCAGGAGAATACAAGCCCAGCCATTTCTTTTTTGACTTCACAGGTATTTTGGTACAAACACAGTATGTTTTCTATAAATTTATTCCATGTTTCACCTGAACATTCTGTGTAGTATTGCACGTGAGGCGATGAGCACACCGTGAACCTGGTGCAGTGAGGAACAAGCTGAGGCCACACTTGAGGGCTTCCTTATGGTTCATCTGCCTGGACCTGTGGGCACTCCTCATGGGTCAGGGCACGTGTCTCTGTACAAAGCTGCAGTGTGTACCAGACACCTCCAGAGCTGTTTTTGCATCCTTGCCGACTCTAGAGGTGGGACAGATGGAATATTCTGGAATATTCTGTGCTGGGCCATGCGTGAGCCACGCTGCTCTGAACTGATACAAATTGTCTGCACACCACTGCTGTAATTCACAGCCTGGGTAAATTGTTCACAGGTGGTGATGAGTTGCAGTTGAGTTACAGTAATAGCTTGTTAAAGTACTCACACTGCTCACATTTGCTCACAAGATTAATTTTATATAGATGATGTATTGTAACTGAGTCTGAATGGAGAAAACATTCTTGAAATTATGAAACCCCAAGTTTCTTTGAATTATTTTAAATGACCAGGTCAGGGAGAATATCTGTCTTTATCTGTCTTTGAAAAAATGATTTCATGGTTCCAGTATCAACCAAGGTTCCTTACTGAAGAAACATCTTACTTTGGTGTACTTGATGTCAGCAGAAATGTTATGGTGTGAACATTTAATAGAATGGGTAACACTGTGCTGCTGGATATTCCACAGGTTACATTCTTCTGAAAGCTTCATATGGTAGTGAAGCATCTTTGAAAAATGAAATAGTAAGCTTTGACTAAAAGGAGGCAGGAAAGAATTTAAAAGGGCATTCAAGAGGAAAATTCTTATAAAAAAGATTTCTTTTTATTGTACGGAGTGTGAAGAACCGCCTGTTGGAGGTATAAAAGTGAAGACCAAGGCTTTGAAAATATGTACAACTTCAACTGATGTGAGCATGTAGGCTCTTCTACTCATGGGGTTAAGGAATTACAGTCTATTTTGGAAATTAAATATTTGAAATGCTCCTTTTGGCCATTTACTTGGACTTTAACCATGCTGCTCTTGTTTTCAAGATTGTCTTTGCAATCAAGGCTGTTACTGATATTGCAGGGACTTGGGCTTTTAAAAAATATTTTGAGAAGCTTGGGAAGAAACTGAAAAGGAATCCCACAATGATAGGGGTGGATGGACATAATCTTTCTCCTATTCAGATCTGTGCAGGGCTTGAAAAAAGGGTCAAAATACAGCAATCTGTCAGAAATTTAACTGTATGTAAGCTCCTGCAGCTACTACTGCACCTGGGTCTATGTTGAAAGAATGACAACTAGGAGGAAATATCAAGACAAGAAAGCACATCTTCGCTCTTTCCGAAACGGAATTAATCTTCCTTTTTCACATGTAGTAGCAGTGCCACAGTAAAAGGGAAGTAGTTGTAAAAACACAAAAAACTCAAGGTAAGCCACTTTCTTCTCTCTGGCAGGAAATAAAAATTGCTAGTGACCACACTGGCACCAACTCCGTGGCTTCTATGGCTGTTAACAAGTCTAGCAGAGCATCTAGGGAAAGGAAGAGGATAGGGATTTGATTTTCTTTTTCCTGTCATTTTCTCTTCTCAAGTGGATAATCTTAAATATTTACATCATCCTCAGCAGCTAATATGTTTTAATATTTAATTTGGAAAATACTGTTATTTCAGGAATGGCACCATACAAGTGGAGTACCACTGGTCTGTAAGCAAGAGGATGACCACAACCCTGAATTTACCTGTTCTAGAAGAATCTTTTTTTCAACTCTTCCTTTTGACTTCTGTCTTAGACCAACTCAAAGAAGTTAATATTTCATTTTGCATCTTCTACAGTTTGTATTTTGTTCAACAGAGTTAAAAAGAAAAGAACAGATGATAATTTGAATTGAGCTTTAGCGCAGATGCCCTGAGTTATAAATTTATTAATTTTTTTCCTTTGAAGATTCCCTGTCATGTTACATAAAGTACTGGCCTGTATTGGGACTTGCAACATGCAAATTCATGTACTAGGGGTGTCTTAAGGGAAGATAGAAATCTCCTTAGGGCAGAGGTGTGTCTCAAAAGTCAATAGAGTAGAGGAGGAAAATAAATATTTTTCTTGGAGCTGGAGACTGCTTTCCATTTTTCATGTGTTCCAAATTCTTGTCTCCTTGAAATATTCCACTGAAGACTTTCCTCAAACTTGTGTTACCCTTTCCTTTGCCTTTCTGTCATTTATCTTCCTACTATGCCTCTCTCTCTCTTTCATTAGGGTCTAGAGTAATAAAAACCCCTCTGTCTAGACTGGGGGTGCAGAGATAACTGACCTGATAGTGTTTGAGTTAACCCTGGAGATAAAAGTTCCCTTCAGGCTCAGGTGAAGCACCCTGAAACTGGAGTTTTTTAGTTTGGGCACAATATGGGGCAGCATTACTCCTTGGTACGAGCTGTTTGGCCAACCCTGTTGTTGATACTGCACAGGATGTAGCTGCTGGAGGGGATCCAGTACAACATTGAAAACCTCTGCCTGAATCTTCATTGCAAAGCTCTGGATACATCGCTCATGGTCACATCTGTTGGTAGCTGCATTTACCTGGACCCCATCCTGGTCTTTTTGAGTGCATGTCACTGTAGAGATGTGGATTTGTTGGTAGCCTCTTCATCACAAGTGAAACGTGGAGTTTTCTTGTTGTTCAGCTCTCAAGCAGGCATGTGATACATCGGCTTGTTATGTGGATATTGAGAACTTCAGAAAAACTTGTGTATATTCAGTGTATACACAGTGCATGGGTGACTGTTAGCAATTAAACTCTGTTTTTAACCACCATGGTTATTTAATGCCTTTTGTTATCTCTCTTCTATTGCTCTTGGCTGTTATCAAAGACATGACAAATTATGTCTCTACTGATGATGCATCTGCTTTTATTTTCCTGCTCTGCTTGCTTTTCCACTGAGTTTATTGGCAGATATGAATCTGACTCCAGCACAGAATCATGAGCTGTCTGGATTTTCAGTACAATATCACTATTTTTGTGCAGTACAGTTTCTTCCAATTGATATACAAGGGAACTGTGTCCTTAAATGCTGTTATACTTGCTTTGATGCAGAATTTTTTTTCCTTTATTTTCCTGTTAAGCATAATTAGTGTTGGTAGCAGTGTTTCCCCAAATAATAATTTTTAAAAAATGCCATGAAATTCTCAACAATTCTTTCCCATTGGAAATACATAATGTCATAGAATTGTGGAATCATAGATCGGTATGTGTTGGAAGGGGACTTTAGAGATCATCTAGTTCCAACCCCCCTGCTGTGAGCAGGTACACCTTCAAGTAGACCAGGTTGCTCAGAGCCCCATCCAACCTGGCCTGGAGCACCTCCAGGGATGTGGCATCCACAGTTTCTGTGGGCAGTCTGTTCCAGTGCCTCACCACACTCTCAGTAAAGAATTTTTTCTAATAATCTAAAGCTACTCTCAATTTAAATCCATTACCCTTTGCCCTGTCACTATGTGCCCTTGTAAAGTCTTGCTCCATCTTTTCTCTAAGTTCCTTTATGTACTGGAAGGCTGCAATTAGGTCACCCCAAAGCCTTCTCTTTTCCAGGCTTAACAATTCCAGTTCTCTCAGCCTGGAGCTTGCGTGTGTAATGCATCCTGTAGCTGGAGCAGGATGGCTTCATCCACAAGCTCCCCTTGATTGGCTGACCTGTAGTGCAGAGCACAGCTTTGAAGTTCCCTTTGTTGCCTCTGTTTTTTACCCACAGGCTTTCTACCTGCTCTTGGCTGTTCTTCAGAGACAGCTTCTCATACTTAGTCCTTGTCTGGCTATAAAGGGCAACCCCTCAGCCTCTCCCTCCTTTCTGTCTCTTACGAGCAGCCTGTAGCCATCGATAGCCACACTCCAACCACGGAATTCACCCCACGAAGTGTCAGTAATGACAACACGGTCATAACTTTCCAGCAGCATGGTGGCTTCCAACTCCTCCTGTTTTCTGCCCATTCTGTGTGCTTTGGTGTAAAAGCAGCTCACTGGGCTGTGCCACCTTCCCAGAGGAACTCCTGTGTGTGTACAAATTGTGTTGAATATGAATACATAAGACTGTTTTCTGCTAGCCAACTGCAAAAATGGTTGTAATTTCTTAGCAGGGGGATCAGTTTCCCTCACACCTCCTTGAAATTATCCTCTTGCAGGAAGAGTACATCTGGCAGTAGAAATAGATTCTATTGGGTATTGACAAATAATGCAGCAATTTTTTCTGTGTTATCTTGCCTGAACTTTCCTTATATTGCACCGAAAGTATTGTAATTATAGTTGCAAGAAAGAAAGAAAGAGTTAGACTGTGATCTCCTGTGGTAAGTACAAAGGGAATAAAAAAGTTGTTTCCTCACAGCATGCCATTTCCTTTGCAGGAAATAGAATAAGGGTTATTTGGAAAAAAAAGACATCTTATTCACCCTGGATATAAATATGTTATGTATGGGAGTGCTTAAGGACTGACTTCAAAGTCATTGCATAGGTGACCTTAATTTGTGAACTGCATAATTTTTTGAGGATTTTTTAATATTAATAGCATCCTTTTTCCCTGCTATCTCCCCTTTCCCTCCCTGGTCTCACTCCCTCCAAGAGTAAAACACTTCTAGATAAAACTTACCATTTAATTCTGTTGCATTAAAGGAACTGATGTTTTTCATTTGTAATCCTGTAGGGTACTAATAATTTTTATTGCAATTTAAAAGATAAAATATTTCCTCTTTCCTCTCTTTTATTGTGTTTATGTATATGTTTTCAGATATGATTCTGGACCAGCAGGTGGGTTCTGGGCAGCTCAGTGAGGATGTTCGTCACAGAGTGCATGAGGCATTACTCAAACAGCATCACCATCAGAACCAGAAGAAGCTGAGCAACAGGATCCCAATTGTAAGATCCTTTGCTGATATTGGAAAGAAGCAGTCTGAGCCCCATTCCATGGATAAAAATGGTAATGCTTTATTTTGCATTTTGAGCCTTCAATAACATCTGCCTGTTGGGTATTGCAAACAGTGTAACAGCATCATTCTGCTCTGAAAAGCTACCTGTACCTTTTTGCGTGAGCGTGGCTCATCTTATGCATTCAGGAATAGACCTGCTTAAATTTCAAATTTGGGTAACTTGCGCAATTCAGGGCTGGGCAGAGCTATTCAAGGGAACTCGTGGAGGTGTTGGAAGCTGTGCTAGTGTTCCATACCATCCTTTCCAGTGCAGCTTGGCTTAGGAAAACTTCAGGTGCTCTGTGTAATCTCTCAGACTGAGCTTGAGCATCTTTGCACAGAGTTGCTCTGAACTGTGGACTCCATCAGTGCCAGGAATGCAACAGGACAATTTTTGTCTTCTGTTGACTATCCAGGACATATTTGTTTAAAATGTAGTGGATTGTTGAAATAGTTTCTAAGTCTACAAGAGTGCATGCATTACTTAGAGTTCAACTGCTGCCTCAGATTTTATAGTTGAGTTTGAGGGGCTGAAAAATGAGGCAAACATTTTCAAAATGACACTGTTGGAGAGAAGTCACAAGAGCTGTACATTGTTCTTTCAGAAAATCCCTTTTGGGAAAATCAGGGTAAGGCAAATGAGAAATGTTTGCAGAATCATTCTAGAGTAAAATACTGGCATAACTTTTTTTTGTTTTTCTTGCTTTTACAGAAGACTTTACAAGCTGTATTATTGTTGCAAGTCATCATAATGAAAGATCATTTCTTATTGCCCCTTTCTTATTTGCATAAACAAAGGTCTGTGTTATGAAATTTGCAGCCAAATTTTGCAAATATTTTTCACTTAACTCTTATTCCAGAAATCACCTTAACTGTAGTGAAATCTCAGTCCCTCCTGCTGTCACCCTCTTTCAGGGCTCTACTGAGCTCCCCTGTCACCTTGGCAAGTGGGGAGTGAGGAAACAGCCACAGCATAGGGAAGGTTGGGATTGCAGGAGAAATCTGAGTGCTCTGAGGCAAAGGACACAAGGGCAGAGAGTAGGAGTGTGGCTGATCTGGAGAGATGGGGCTGTCCATGTAAAGGTTAACTTGATTGCAAGGAAGAAGCTTTTGTTTCAATCATTGCCATATATAGTTTTAAGAGATCTAAATCTAGTTGCTTCCCTGGGGAAGATTCCCAGACCTAAAAGGCAACATATAATTTCATCTGATGAGGCTATTAAATAGAAACATTAATTATGTCAAAATATCATTTTTAGAGTAAGGAAAAAAATAACATTTACTAAGATGTGTGTGATTATGCATATGGATGCACAAGAGTAAAAGAGAGTAGGATGATTGTCCATCTTTTTTAAGGCAACTTTCTTGTTGATTTATACAACTCTTGCTGATGACTTTAAACAAATATTCAGGAGACACTGGAGAAAGTTAATCATATAATGATCCTGTTTCTCAATTTCCACAGGATGTAAGATGGCAGCTTGCATTCCATTAAGCTTTTTGCACTGGATCTTATATAACAAATAAGCATTAGTTGCCTTAAAAAGAACCCTCGGGGCAAGCTGTGAAATTATTATGAGCTCAATTTTTGTAACTTTCTGTATCTGTTAGTGGAACTGATGCAGTAATTCACTCCAAAAACATCTTGCTTTTGCCCAAGTTTCTTCTGGCAAACTTCCTAGCTCTTTCTAAATTTCCCCAAAAAATAAATTCTCATCAGGACAGCATCTAAGTCCATATTAAACACAATAATTTTATATACTCAGTGGTTGAGTGATTCTCTAAGTGATTCTTACAGTTTTTCATTTGTCTGTCCCTATTTTGCAAGGTGAAAAAACGCTGAATGCACAGTTCATGTACTTGTGTAGAAATGTCCCAGAATACTCCGACCTCTGTTAAAAAAAAACTTCTTAGTCTCTTTTACTGTGTTAATTTAAATTAAATGCACCAATAGACATAATAGAAATTATATATGTATATAAAAAAATAGAATAACTTATACAGATTCAATAATTTTAGGGATGCTTATGTGAAAGTATATCAGGTTTTTATCTAAATTACAGTGAAAAATTCCAAGCATGAACTTTTTGGACAGAGAGAGTTTTTAATAAATTTGAAACATTGCTCTTCTACTTGCATCCTTTAAGTGCTAATGCATGTTTGGCAGTCTCCTGCATTGACCTCCTCAAAATCGATGATGGCCCTGTGATAAAACAAGGAGGATTTGTTTATTATAAGTTTCGCTCTTATCATCCTTTGCCCTGTTACATTAAAAAGTCTGAATCTTATTCTATTGCTTGAATTGCATTGAAATTAGTATTAGCTTTAGAAAAGGAAAATCTAGTCTAAGTTTTTTGTTTCAGAAGGAACTAGAATTTTTTCCCTTTTCAAGACAACAGCAAATAAGCAACTCATGGGTCTGAGTGGCAACTATTGCCCGAGTACTCCAGGATTTAAAAAGTGGGAAAAAAGAGAATTCTGGAGAGCTGCCTAGTTTCAGGTGCCTGTACCTTTTCTGGCATACTCTTTGTTATTTCCTTACCCTGTGTGACTTGCCATAGTGCATGGTGTGTGAATTATGCAGGAATCTGCACTGAAATGCTCAGCTTTCAGGAACTCTTCTGTTCTTAGAAGCTTGACCAGGCATAGCAGTGATCAGTTCTGATCATTTTCTCTGCCAGTGCCTCACGACCCAAATGCTGGAGTTCAGCTACAGTGTTATGCTCACTCAGCTATATGTCTCTTTTTAGATTGCCATGGAGTCTCCGTACAAGCTCTTAGTTGTAATATAAAAATGAATTGTTAAAATATAACTTTGAGTCATATAAATGCAAAAGCTAAATATGTGTAAAAGAAAAATTAAGGGATATAAACAACTTGTCCAAGAGTGTGCTGTAAGACCCATCTTGTTTCCTGAGAATAAACTGGTAAAATGATGTCCAAGGCATCATTTTAATCTGCTTACCCCCATTTGTCCACAAACATTGTGTAGAATGTATGAAGGTAAAATGTTTCTTATATTGCCATCAGTAGCAGTATTTTTCTCTCCTTTTAATAAAAAGAAGGAATCAAAGTACTGTTGCTTTTACTTTCTGGATGATAAGCTCAATTCCTAGAAGACTGTGGGGAGAGAAACAGATCATCTCAGGTACTACTGATGGACTTAGAGCCCAGTTCCCCCCTATCAGAGACAGGAGTTTTCATAAAGAGCACGTGCCAGGCGCTTTAGAAGGGCCACTTGTTTGTTCCTGCTGAAATGAGGCAGGGGAGCACTTTTTCTGCATGAAAGGAAGTTCTTGCATTGGTTAAATTTGGGGTTAGTGTTAGACAGTTGAGCTGGAAACAATCCTTAGCAATCTGTTGATCGTAAAATAGGTGATTCAGAGCCTTAAGTCCCTGACATGTGGGTTATGTGGTACTGCTGAGGCTTCAAACCCCCTTCTTTGTCCAAGTTCTTGACAATGGTAGCTTATCAATGTGTCAATTTTCAGATGTTCAGGAGCAAAGTCTGAAAATGAATACATAAATTAATTCAATATATGGCAGCACCACTGACAGGCCATTGTGATATCTTTGCTGGAAGATAGTTGTACATATGTTCTCCCTCCATTTTTCTTTGTTTAAGAGTCTGTCAGACCATCTAATTAATTTGTTTTGTATTTAGTAGTATTGTCTTTTGTTTACAATGGCTTTTCTTCACATCCTCTGCAGGGCTAAGATGTCAGGGTGCTATGGATTTACCATGCATTTTTCATGCTGCCATGCTGTGTTTAACTTTCACTTTTCATTAGGCATCAAAACTGTGAGAATTAAAAGCCTGCTTTTGATGTTCCAATAAAAAACGACAGTCAAATTTGGCATAAGAGCAGGAAAAATGATTTTTTTTAATAGGCTAATTTGACACCAAATGCCCAAAATAGAGGGTGGAAAGTAATTTTAGCATAAATATTGTAAAAGACAGGTAAAAAATATGAATATTTTTCATTAGAAAATAATTTTTAGAAAGTCTGTTTTGGAAAGCAATTTAACCTATTTTTGTTGAGATGTGTATGTTTGACACTGATACCTCAGAGCTGTCTTAGTAAATTCCTATGACATAGTCTAAAAAACCAAAGACACCTGCAAATACATGACATCTCTCTATTGTTAGAGGAATGATAAAATAATTTCGTAAACCTCTCCCCTTTTATAAAAGGGATTCTGAAATTCAGAGTTAAAGCATATGTGGCATGAAAAAATAACTGAATCTATGAAAATATAGTTAGGAAAAGAATTCATCATATGAACATTTAGAGGTTTTGACTGGGTATTCCAGATTTAGTTTAGGGCATGTGTATATTTTTTATATATGTGTGTGTGTGTTTGTATATATATATGAAATGAAATCTAACAGACACTTTGCACGGATTAAAGTCCAAGGGGAAAGAACTTGGTAGAGGAGTATGGCAGGCTAAGTTACTTGTGTTTTCATGCACCTCGGCGAAGTGTTCTTTAGCCACAATAACATGATCTTGTGCCTCATACTTAGGCCATTTATAACAGCTTCTCCTCCCTTGACATCAGAGCAGGCACATTATTAGTGTAAAAATTGCATAACACCACACATCGTGTCTATTTCTGAAATTCTGAAATTCCAAGAAGAGGTTCACTGGTACATTGAAGAGCTTGAAGAAAGGAATGGCATATAAAATGTGGGATCTTCGGAGTTAACAGCATGAGCTGTTGAAACTGTTCATTTTGACATGCTCTTTTTTAAGCTTTTTTTTCCAGTGATTTCAGTTAGTATGATGGGCTGGTTTGGACCTCATTGTTTTGTGGCAGTATGAGCACAGCCAGAGGTATTGGAGCCTATGCTTGTCCTGTTTTAGGATAGGATCCTTTAATATCCTGTAAAGTCAAAATTCCCAGTTATGTGATGGTGTCAGTTGCCTTCTTCAGTTTCCCAATCTGTCCTAAAGATCAGTTCAAGGATTAATGCTGTACCTCGGAGAGAGTTTACAGCATGTGAAACTCTCATGTCAATACTGTCATGTGGAGAAAGGTGGACATTGCCTGGAGCCACATGAGAAGGGTGGGGAGGCATTCCTAAGTACGTGACCCTGTGCTTCCATTTTGGGACTAAGTCACAACCCTAGCCATTGATATACACACAAGTTTTCTGAAGCATTGGATCTGTATCAGGTGAATTGCTTCAGCTTTTTGTGAAGAGAAGGCAAACTCAAAAACAGTTAATTATAGCTTAAATTAGCTAATGCTCTCTTTCTTGTTTTAGATTCTTCTCAGATGTATATGTTTTAATCAGGTTGTATTTTCCACAGGTTTTTATGTGACTAAAATATTACTTGTATTTATGAACGCTTTCATCTAATATTTATTCTTTCTTTCTCCACATTTCCTTGTACCCGTGATAAAATGTGTAATCTGTATGTATAAAGCTGTATCATTCATCTTTGTATTTCTTTATTTTGCTTTCTTTGTTGTGTCTGTCTCTAACAGGCTCATCTCATCTCTGTATCTTCCTCATCTCCTATCCTTTGGGTTCTGTAAACTCCCTGAAGGTTCAGAGGTAGTATAAATACCTATTCTTGCTTGGGCTTCAGATCATTTCAAATGTACACCCATATCTTCATCTCTATTTCTTGTCAGCATGCAACTTCTTACTATAGTGATTTTAAAAAAATACCTTAGGCCTTTGTCTGCAGCTGTGGAACACTTAAGAGAAGTTTATGTGGAATTTGGGGGTTTTTTGGTGGGAGAACAGTGCCATTTCTTTATAAGTTCATTTTCTTACATCAATTTATAAAACCACAAATCACAGCATTTGAGTTTGTACTGCATGACTTCATGTGAATTATGCTTGGGATTTTCAGGCCTAGCATTAGAAAAACAGCTAAAGTGACTTCTTCCTCATCCTCTTAAATTGCATATCATAAGTGAACACCACATCTCTGTAGTTACAGGCGTGCAATAGGAGTGACATTATTCCCCACTGATTATAAATGTTGTTCATCAAGAGGCCTAAAGGCACACACACAATTCAGCCTGCAGAGATACTTTCACTGCTCTATTAGAATTTTATCATATACTTAAGAAAACTTACTGTTTTTCAATCTTCGAGTTTTGATCTGGACAGTGTTGTCTGTTTAGACTTGGAAAACTGGTCACTGTGAAAAGTCTGAAGAATGAAGAAGTTTGAAAATCAGGATTTTTTTTTTTTCTGAATGGGAAGAAATATATATAATTTAGAAAAATAAGCAATTTCTTTTCTGGTTTAGTTTCTTTTGATGTGTTGGTTGCATCCAGTTTGTTTCCATCAACTGTGATTTGTATCTGGCTACACTGTTCTGCATTTTTGTCATTGATGTTCTAGAGACATCTTGGATTTTGATTAATAACCAAAATGCACATAGTTAAATGTTGTGAGTTCTACATTTCAGGGAGGAAGAATATGTTGCATGTGACCTTAATTTACTGGGATTAATTTTTTTTTTAAATTTGCTAGGACTAACTGTCTCAAAAATGCCAAACTGTATCTTCAAATGCAAACTTCTATTACCATAACAAATGTGGACCTTATTTTGATTTATAAGTGGTTTGACTTTGCATGAAAGAGTGTTTTTGTGTGAATTCTTGCTCTGTTCAAAGCTCTGGCATTTTCACATTATCTGAAAAAGACATTTTTTATATATGCCAATTTTTTAAAATGCAATTTTTAAAACTGCTGATATTGGCTTTTTATTACATACAAAAGCTTTTACACCAATTTTAGCGTGGTTTTATCTGTTATATATTAAGTTCCTTTCTATATGCCCTGGATATTTCAATTCTATCACATTGTGCATTTGATACTTAAAACTGTCTGAATGGCTGCTGATGAATTCTCAAAGAATGCAGCTCTTCACGTGCTTTATGTAGGTGGACTGCAGGATAAATTGAAACTTCAGATTTATAATGACTCAAAGTATTACATTGCAGTCTTGAAAAATAAAATTGTGTGTTTACCCTGTACAATTTGTAAATAACCATTTTGCTTGGAGTGCTGAAATGGAACTGGTGAGGAGAGGGCAGGAAAGAATGGAATGCTGAGGCTGTCCCTGCTCTTATTCCCTCTTAGAGGGAGTTGATGGTTTATGCCTTCACCATTCTTAGCAGCCTAAACACCATATTTTCAGCTCAAACCAAAGAAGTAATAAACCATGACAAATGTTTAAAACCTGGCTAGAGTTTAGGGTTACTTTGGGGTTTTTTTTTTTTGTGAAAAGAGATTACCTGTTGTCTCTACTGTGTATCTTTGAATGTTACTCAATACAGTAAAAAACCCAAATTTGTTGTTCCATGATCCAGAAAGCTGTCTTAAGTTGTAGAGCTATTTAAACATGTCTTTCTGCCTCAAGGTAAAACTTGTGTTCTTTCAGATTACTCCAGCATATGGGTAAATCAAAGTTTGAGGTCTTCTGTTGGCACAGAAAAAGAACATATGCTATTCTTAAAAACTTCACATACTTACTGGTAGTGGCTTTTATTTCCTTATATGTATATCTCTACATCTTTTTCTCCTAAAAGATATGTGGACACAATGCTTAAAGGTCCTCTGAACTGTTATGCTAATTGCTTTTGACACCTCCATTATGATGTTAAAACTTCAGTATTTAAACAGGTGGTCCATGCTTTGACTCCTTCGTTGCTCAATATTTTTTTCTCTGCAGATATCTCTGCTCTCATTTTCTTGAATTTTTGGGTCCACTAAAAAAAGTGTAAATGCCTAATTAGCAACAGAAAGATAACGAACTACCATTTCTGTTTACTTCCATGTAACATCTTTATAATGTAATATGTATATTAGTATGAGTAATTATTACAACTATTTCCCTTTTCATAGATCCTAGGATATAGAGGAGTGTGTAAAAGGAAAAAATTAGGAGTCAGCAGGTTTTATATTACTAGATTTTAGGTTTTTTGTGAGTAAGTTAAGACAGAAACTTTCCCTGAGCACTTAATGCCTTCTCTGTTTGAATAAGTAGAAGGAGGTTTTTGGTCACATTAATAAAATCTGCAAAATAGAACAGAAATAAAATTGATATAATTTTATATTAATTATTTTTAAAAGCTGTAATACTACAGGATGATTCCTGTAAAAATAATCCAAGGACTGCTAAATAAACAATACAGAAAAAGAATTACAGTGTGAGGTAGTGCATTGGAATAGATAGTGTAAAGATGATGGTGTAACAATGATGGAACTCTGTTTTTCTTTCAGTTCTAATTAAAACAGACAAATTGAATGACTGTTTATAAATACCTTGCATGTGTAATAATTTCTGGCTTCTGTTTTGCAAAAGTTGTCTCCTGTGACATTAAGGAATTAATAGCCTCTTTTTATATGAATTCCTTTAATTTACATTAATATGTGGCTTTCTAAAATCAGTCTTTTATTTTTGTCATATGTAAATTCTAATCCTGATTTTATTTTTATTCTGCTTGCTTAGATTAACATGCTTGACATGTCTGTTTGCCATTCTCTGTTTATTTCACTGTAAAGCTGAACAAAAGCCCTGATTTCTATTCTTATTTTGATCTGTTCTTGTCCTGAATCAGAGAGAAATGGAAATACTTGCAGTTTAAAGACAGATACATTTAATAATAAGATTTCTAGCAATATATTTTTAAACATTCTGTTACTGTAGTACCTAATCAAAGTGCAGTGTCTCTGTCCATGCTGCCAGGATGCAGCACAAGAGTCTAAATTGTGTCATGGGAGATGTGTCCGGTGGAAAATGAGACGTTGATTTTCATGAAAACCAGTGTTTTCCTCGAGCAAGTGTTTCAACTGGGAATTCCTGACCAGGCTTAGTCAGAGATCCTGTAGTGCTCAGCTGTGACAGAAGCTGGATGCTTCAACATTTTGGCAGTGGCTGGCAGTGCTCTTGCAAGTCTCTGGTGCTGTTCAGGCTGGATCCTGCAAAGTGCTTTGTGTCCTGGCTGTGGCCGAGGATGCACCTGGGCTGCAGGTGTGAGTCCCAGCGGGGTCAGGGGACAGGCTGTGCCTGCTGGAATTGCCCAGACAATGTGCCTAGCTTGGGCCTTTCTGACTGCCTTCATCTTCAAATATCATGAACATATGGTCTTTGTTACTGTGCAAGTTTAGGTTGATTTTCACCAGAACCAATGTTTTCACATCATCATTTCTCAGTCATATGAGAGACTTTATTCGCTATGGAAACAAATATATGCTGGGCACGAGATGCTGACTCTGGGCCAGTTGGACTCTGTAGTTATTCCTGGGTATGTGTTAGGGCAGTAAGAGATAGTTGGCTCATATATTTGGTACTCTCTCTTGTACTTCATTGTGGTGCTCAGAGCTGTGTGTGGCTTCTGACATGCCAGAGAGGGAGAAGGAGTGAAGGCGAGCAGGGTGTGTCCTGTTCCCCTCTGGGGTTTGTGTGCTGCCCTACTGCAGCCCCACAGCCCCGGGGTGTGCATGGTGGGCTCTGCCCGTGCCCAGGGGCACTGCTGGCACTAAGCAAAAATACCCTTTATGTGACACAGACTTGTTACTTAACTCCGTTTTTCTTTTGAGCTTTTGTTGGCAAAAGTTTTTGGGTCAAAAGACTTGCTCTTTGTTTCCACAAGACTGTGGTGTCTTTAAACACTTCTCACCTTGAGATATATTTAAAACTTCTTTAAAATACTTTACTAAATCCTCACTGGAATTTTTTGAAAATGTGTTTGCTGAAACATTTGTTTTATACATGTCCATAATCACATTTTTTTCAATACTGAGCTTATAAATCAGTTGATTTACAATATATTTATTTTTATACCAGTCCACTTTTATGTTGTTTTTTTTGTAGCTGTTATAATCAGGACATTCTTATACACATGAGTAACCTTGCAAAAATTCATAATCCTATTTAAGTCTATGAGGATTACTTTTGTAGACAGATACTGCCCAAAATTGGCAGCTTCTCAAATTATTTACAAAAGCTTTGTGAAGGCAGGAGTTTCTTCAAATGTAATATCTTAAGAATCATATGCTCTAATTGGTATAGAGTTTGTGTTCCAATATCCAACAGTATCTTTTACATTGTCTAAATTACCTTCTCACGTTCCTAACTGCACACAACGAATGTTCTGTCTTTTGAGAATGTGGTATTCTAAATAAGTTTTTAATTAAAATGTCATGTTTAGGTGCATCGTACATCTATGATATGAAATGTATGCAGTTCTCTAATAGTTGTTTCGTTAGATATTGCTTTATTTATAGAACTGTTAGTATTCTGTAATAATGATACTTTTTTTAGCAGGTCAGATTGTTTCCCCACAGGCTACTCCAGCCTGTATTGAAAACAAAAATGATGTGAGCAGGGAAAACAGCACTGTTGACTTTAGCAAGGTAAGTGTTCACTGATGGTGAAGAGATCTTCCTGACTACCAAACAGATATTTAAAATTAAATAAAATGAATCCATGCAAGTCAGGAAAAGCTGTAAAATGTAGATTTTACTTTAGCATTGAAGTTTTGTGTGCACTGCAGCACAGTTTGTGTATGAAAAAACAGAATCCTGCATTTTCTTGCTAAATTATATATAACAGGAAATCACAGTTTAGGAACACAGATAAATTTAATATCATAGGTGTATATTTGTAGGGGAAATTTTACAAATTAACATAAAATTATCTAAGTATGAAAGTAATTCAGAATTCCTATAATTCACATTTAGCTCAGATTTTTACTTTTTGTAGAAGTGATGCAAGAATGCAAACTATTGCTTTTTATAACCTGAACTCGTGGATTCCAGATGTCTCAAACAGAATGTGTTTCTGTAAACCTGTAACTTAATTCTTCTGGCAAGCCAAGATATTTCAGCACACTTTACAAAAGATGTAAAGTAGTGGAGATTGCAATGACAGTTCAATGTTAGATAGCAAAGGAAAGTAAACAGTTTCTCAGGTTTAATGTGAAGGAGAATCCTAATTTGTTTAAGAAGTCTGTATGTACCTAAGAAAGTCACAATGGATACAGATGAGAGGCCTGACAGGGAGAGATGATTTCACCTGACACATTGATGCACCAAAGGTTGAGTAAGTGAGGAAAGGTGATTTAAACCAAAATTCTGATGAACAGCACTTTGAGTGTGTTGAATTTTAATGTTAGTGCAGCTGAGCTAAAAGTAGAGTTATGTGATTGCTCCATCTGGTGCCAGACTTATTTCCTAGCAGCAGTAGCTATTTGCATAATTTGAATTTTTGACTGAACATTCCAGACTATGAATCGTATATGGCCGAAATAGGAGGGGAAACAGATCTTTCTGTCAATGACAATGAGAAAAAAGGAGGTTGGCTGGGAATGTGTTATGAACCACATTTCTATAGAGGCTGCAAGAACATCTGTAAACTGTGGCAGGTTGTTTCAAATTGAACGTTAATCCTTTAAACATATTTCAAACTAAAATTATAATGTTTTAAAGAGTCAAGTATAATACTGGCTTCCTGATATTTATATTAAAGTCTTAAGTAAAACTAATTGTTTTGGCAAGTGTTCTAATATCAAGATTTAAAACTTGTAAAGGGTATAAAATATAAATAAAGTTGTCTGTTCAAAATTAGGCTATGTAGAGGTGAAGGGGCTGCTCTTCTTGAACATTTCTCCAGTTATTTCGAGTGTTGTAGGATCCAAATCCCAGTCAGTTTTCTAACTGCAATTCTGTTTGTATTAAACAAGAATGGGAGCTGCATCATTTGATCCTTCACCCATTATTTTTGTAGTGCTGCAGCTTTGCTGATCTAAAGAGCTCTTCCCATTTAAACTAGCTGGAAGAAATCAACATTTCATCTTTTGCTAACCTCAACAGTGATGGATGCCAACAGGGATGTCAGAAACACAAAAGTAACAACTTTTGTCAGGAGGAATGAAATAACAGTAAAGGATTGTAATCTAATACCTTCCTTTTTGACTGACTTTAAATAGATCCATTTCTCCTTTTGAAGATGCATAAGTGCAGTTTCCCCTTGAAATGTGCTATTGCAATAACTCCCAATGGTTATAATTGGAATTATATGCACAGATTGAGAGGAAAGTAGAGCAGTACACTAATTTTCTCTAGAGTATTGTGATTTCTTGCTCTAATTTTGTTCCAGATATTAATTTCATTTATCTTCTACAAAAAAAGCACCTTTGACTACCTCACATATTCTCTCCTTGCTAATCTGTCTCCCTTGGGCTACTTCTAATATTCCAAATTTGGAGTTGATTCAAAAAGCTGACTTAATCTGGATACAGTTTTGAGACTGTGTTGATTGTATTGGTATCTATCTATGAAAAATTTGAGACAGGCACTGAAAGCTGTCTTCAGTGTGACTTCAGTGGCACGGAGAGAGAGATGGTTTGCGTTGTTTGTAAATGTGTCACTCCTCCTCCTCTGCTGCCACCACCAGGAATTTGTGCTCTCAGGGGGATGTGGAGGTGATCTGTCACAGCACCACTTTACCCCTGTCTGACTAGAGTGGGGGTGGTGGTTTAAGAACTGCATCTGGCTTATTTCTACTTTTTATGCCAAAAACTGAAAAGAACCTTAATTGTCCTGAAACACAAAATGCATAAAGAAGCTGCGCCTACATCCCTTCTCATGGCAGCACTCCTGTGCTCCACATGGAAACACTATTTCTGAATCAAACCCGTCCCATACTGACAGAGTTTAGTCAGCATGTGAAGCAGCTGACTTGTTTTGAATGCCAGTTGACCCTGCTTGTAAATAAATTTGACTAATATGTTTTACCAAGAAGGGATGTTGGGTATTTTGTTTGTCTTCATGTCAGTTTATGTTTGGTTTCAGGGTAGATGTCCACCACTCTTCAGTCCTTGAGTTACCCTGGAGGGACATGGCCTCTGCATTAGTTATTTGGTTTTATATTTAATTGGAGCTTGCTGGGACTGTTTCGTGCCAGGTCAGGATTGTGGCTCAGGTTAGGGCGCAGATTAAGATGCACATCAGGTCTCTCCAGCTAAAAACCTTCTGGGATAAGAGATGTATCATGGATAGGTTAGATGAAGCATTCAAAATATGTAGCTTCTGCCACTGCCATAAATTCACTCCAGGATCACCTCCACTCTCATTGTGCAGTGAAAGCAACACCTGGGCTTTGGGTGTCTGCTCAGTTTGCTCCTCTTCCAGCTGCTTCCCTTTTAATGGGGCTTTCTTTGTTACCTAAACAATATTAGACAATATTAGAATCTCAAGTTGATAAATAGCACAGGAGGTATCTGGAAATACTTTCTGGTAGGAGACAAAATGTTTATTTCAGATTTGAATATTGTGATCTGTATGTTAGAGGACGTCAATGTCACAACTGTAGCACGTTGTATGCCAGGGGTGTTCTTTGGACCCTGACATCTGGCCCGGCTGTGTTCCTTGTTTCAGTGTCCCATGTCCCAAAGAGATGAGATGAGGCTTCTTTCTGCTGTTTCAAAGCTTGTTTATTTCTTGTTCTTATCAAAGTTTCAGAGGCACAGACTATGCTGTGACCTCCAGGAACACGAGGACAGAATGGCAATGGCTACCAAGAACAGGTAGCTTTTATAGCTATTATCAACCAGTTAGAAAACTATACGTATCTTATTTTGTTCCCAAAACCAGTGACTATCAACCTTATTGACATATCTCCTCTACACTAAATTCTGTCTACCAATTAACAAGTCACAGGAACCCATATCAGAGAAAAAGGGATGAGAAGAAGAAAGAAGAAGATGAAGAAGCCGATACCCTAGAATCTCCATGTTGCTCTATATAATACATATAGCAAAACCTAAAAACTACAACTACACATTCTGTGATACACTAAACAATCATCTCCTCATTTCTTTGGTGTTCTCAGCTCACCCAGAAGTGGGGGTAAATACTCCCACGAGCTTGGTTTGCAGGCCAAGCCTTTTTTGAGGAGCTCTGAGGGTAAAACAAACACCCAGAGGAGCAGGAAAAGTTCCCAGGCTTTTCCTAGACTCCAACAGTTGTACATGTGACATTAATTATTAAATGTTAAATGCATTTAAATGTTAAATCCATCCATTCACAACCTCAGCACAGAATGCACATTTCTGCATGCCTGAAAGACTGCTTTCTTCCTCTCAATTACAAATAACCTGTGACACCAAAATTAGGGGCAGAGTGAACTTAGTATTTAACCCTGAAGAGTTGTTTTGTGATTTGAACAGAGTTTACCTCACTCTTTCAATTTACCTTGAAAAAATACTTGGTCTGCAACCTTCCAGGCTGATCTGGTTCTTGTTTAATTTGTGAGGGGTTTAGTCATCTTTGTAGCTCAGGGAAGCATTAGATATCTCTTTGTGATCTCAGCAAACCCAGATTTCATTACACAAGCAACTGTGTTATATCTGAATTCTGATTTAGTGCCAGAGCCATTTGCAAGAAAACAATTTTCTAAATATTACCAAAAACTATGCAAACTAGTACTGACAGATGGCTGTAAGATAGACATTAAAATGGTCCACTTTAACAGTTTATATTGGATTTGGTTGCTGTTGTTGTGTTTAGATTAATAAAAGGAAAGCAAATGACAAAATTCATGCATTTTGAAATGTAGACAATACTGGTGCATCATTAAATCAAACATACATTATATACTTTATTACCCCATGTCAGTCTTTGTTACAGAGTAAAGTCCAGAGTCATACATTCCTGTGCAGATACCTTGAGGTTATTATAGCAATGCCATGATGAAGCTGTGTCTCTGTGTTTTTCTATCATGCTGCAAAAGTCAACAACTTTTAGTCAACTGCCTAAAATTCTAAAGTTTTTCTTCTGCTTTGTTCTTCCAGTTTGCTCTTGAGACAGTCAATGGTCATGATAGTTTATTTTCTGTTCTTTTCAGGAGAAGGGCAACTGTCTTCAGTTAAATCTGAAAAGAAAAATGCATCTCAGAGTAGAAAAAGGAAAACTGTGTGTAGTGGAATCTAGTGTTCTTCTCAGTGAGATAATAACGCAACAACTATGAGCTTTGAATTAATGATTTCCAGAATTGTAAATTATGGAAAAATAGGTTGTCTTAATTTATTCTACTCTTATGATTGTTACCAAGTATTGATGCTCTTATAAATAAAAAGCATTACTAGGAAATTAATCCTATATTCTTAACAATATTTTGAATTGTATTTGTTGTCTTTATAAATTAATTCTGCAGTGCTTTGTTTCCAAGAAAAATCAGTCAAATAATTAGTCCTGTTGTTTGGTTTAGAGAAACATTTTTATTAAAAAAACAAAAAATTATTCAACAGACAAGAACAGTGGAACTGCATAATTGAAATAGCTAAGGTTACAATGCAGTGACCAGAAAGTCTCTGTCAATAAATTAGGGGAAAAAAAAAAATCCTTGTGAGTAACTTTTAGGTTGTAATTTAGTGCACTCTTCCCAGGTTGACCTACACTTCATGAAAAAGATACCACCTGGAGCTGAAGCATCAAACATCTTGGTGGGAGAACTCGAGTTCCTGGACCGTGCTGTTGTGGCGTTTGTTCGGCTGTCTCCTGCAGTGCTGCTCACGGGACTGGCTGAAGTTCCAATTCCAACCAGGTACACTTGGGTTGGCTTTGCTTTCCTGAATACCTTGTGGAGACAGGGTGAGGTAACCCTCAGCTTTGCCATTTACTGAGTGAGGAATTTGGATTGCTGTTTAAAAAAGACATCTCTTAGCTGCAGCCTTCCACTCATCCTGTAAATGGTGTGTGGATATATTCAGACACAGAGGCTGCTTTGTGTGTACTTCACCATGTAGAAATGTAGGTTATAACACATGGTTTATCCTATCCAAACTGGTATTATTCCAGATGAAATACTGAGGTGAAATATTCAGCTTCTTGGAATATTTCATCTGGAACTGAAACTACTTGTGTGATACTGCAGAATTATGTACAGAACTAAAAAAAATGAAGAAGGAATTTAGAAAAGGCAAAATACAAACTATGTCATCTGTTTGACTAGGGATGGTGAGTGAATGGATGGAGTACATGCTGTAAATATGTCCTTCAAAAAGTTTGTACTTCCTCAAAAATTTACTTTGCATGGTAGGAAATGTGACTTTTAACCATGAATTTTTATTAGATTAACTATTTCCAAGTTGGAACTTTTTCTGATGAAGTACTTTGATTCTGAAAACAAATTATGAGGAAATTTTAAAAATGTCTCAAATAGACCTTGAATTCAAATAGAAAGCATTGGGATAGATCTGTAGTTACATTGTGTCCTCCTGGAGTCAATTCAGATCAAAACCCCAAGGTGATTCTCCTGTATCTGAATTCACTGACTTAAATATTATTGCACTATCTCTCTCTCTCTTTTTTTTTTTTAATTTGTACATATGTTTGTACACATATTCTGTCTCTCTTTCCCCTTCCCTCTTTTAGTTTCTATAAAAGTAGAATTCCAGCAGTAGGCTGTGTATTCCAGTTGTTTGTGACACTCAGGGCACTCATATGACACTCATTATGCCATAAAATGCAATGCTGAGATTCAGATCCTTGCTTCTAACCAGATAAAAAATAACATTTTCTTTGAGTTGCACTTTTTTGATACTTTGGATATGACTTTTTTTATATTTTCCAATTTTTGCATGTGTATAAGGAACATTGGGGGACTGAATTGGCTTTGGAAAAAGCCTTTCCCTGTAACCTCCCCCAGATTCCCACAAGAAAAAAAACACCAAAAGGAAAAGAACAGATTTCTTGATTTTTGGTCAAAATAAAATAGTTACAAATAGGACAATTAAGAGTTTCTGCAAAAATGTGCATATAAAAAAAATTCAGTAATATACATCAAAATATTGTCTTTTGCATTTTAGAAAAACTGAGAATTTTAGTTATTTCCTTTGAACAAATCCTCTGCCTTTTATAGAACTTTGCTTGTCTACAGGCTTGAGTAGAGGCTCTCCAGAGCTTTAATGTGGGTAAAAATGATTTAAAAATTATTTTTATTTGGGTTAATTTAACTTCTCCAATATTGCAATAATTTATGTAACCATAACCAGTTGTTGAATTAACAGAATTAAATAAATTAATGTGTTCTATACATCAATTACAATTGCATACATTTATTATGTAGGTTAACGTTTGTTATGTAAGGAGGTTTTGGTAGCCTCAGTCAAAACTGTTAAGCTTATTTTTGGAAGATATTTTCACATTTTTTTTCTAAGCAGAGCTTTGTGTTTAAATGCATGTGTGAGGATCTTGAAGGAAATTATATATAGTGTTTATTGAGAGATTCTTCTAGTCCACATTTTAGATAAATATTTCTGTAATATTTATAGTACATTTCATCTGTCTGTTCTTATTTGCAGATTTTTGTTTATTCTTCTTGGACCACTGGGTAAAGGCCAACAATACCATGAGATTGGAAGATCAATTGCAACACTAATGACAGATGAGGTATTTTTATTCATGGTTTTGTTTTATTCATGGTCCAATTTTGTACTAACTGAAGAGGTGTAATAGGGAAAGTCCAGTCCTTCAGATGAAATGTGGCTAATCATTCTGGTGATGGCAAAGAGCATTCTAGTTCATTTCATGATCCTATGACAGCCCAGATTATGCTGTGTAAGGAGATAACAAAATGAGAAGCAATATTTACAAGTGAAGATATCTTCAATCAATAAGATTCCATTTTACACAGTTGCTTTCCAGTGGATTTAATTGTGTTTAATCTGTAAAATCTCTAGAATATTTAGCAGCCATAAGAATGTTTTTCTTTAGCAGCTGGAATTTCTATGAGAACTTTGTACCAGAAACTATCTTCAGCTGAAGCTGAGATTGTTTGTTTAGTGGGAACTTTATAAAAGTGTGTTCTATTTCAGAGAAGTGGGGCCATTGTGAAAAATTTTAGAGAGAGTTCCTTTTTCCATCTCTTATTCCTCCCACACATACTTCTCAATTTTTCACAGGTATTCCATGATGTTGCTTACAAAGCAAAAGACCGCAATGACTTGGTGTCTGGAATTGATGAGTTCCTTGATCAGGTTACTGTTCTCCCTCCTGGAGAGTGGGACCCAACAATTCGAATAGAACCACCTAAAAATGTTCCCTCTCAGGTCTGTACAGTGTAAAATTCAGACACTTCTAAAAGTTGTGATGAACTTTTGTTATGTAGATTTAAGTCTCATTAATTCAGCATTTAGCAGAGTCACTATATTTTGTGTGCTCTTTTTATTTTAGGTTAATTTTCTTTAAGAGAACCCTTGACTTGCAAGCATACAGTATAGTGATGACATTTGGTTTAGTTCAGTACTAGTTCTCTCCTGAATAAATGCAGGCAGTTGTATCTAAAGATATTAAATTCAGGGATAAGTGGTCATAAGCATCCTTGATTATTTCAAATAGCCATGGTTTGCCTTTGTTCTAAGCTTATTGTAAGAATTGATCAAAGCTTGCTATTCTTCAAAATGTCTTCTGATACAAGAATTTTTGTGATCAATTCCTTAAATTTCACAGAACCACAATTCTTTTTACCCTTAACTGTCTGGTAATAGAACTCTGCAGCTTATGAAGAGGTTATGTTGATGAATCTTAAAATAAAAGTTTTATGTTTAAGCTTTTCACTTTCAGAACCTGTTTTTAATTTTTTTTTCTACTAAAATTATGTTTCGGTGCTAAGACCCATGAGAAATATATTTTCCTTCTGGTAGGAGAAGCGTAAGATCCCAGGAGTGCCAAATGGAACTGCAGCCCACGGGGAAGCAGAACATCCTGGGGGACACTCTGGACCAGAACTGCAACGCACTGGAAAGTTAGTGAAAACATATGAAAAATCTTACGTGTTCGAAGTGATGTTCAAAAGAAATCATAAGGGTCTGGTTCTCTCTCAGAATCTCTGGGTACATGATTTCTTCCAGGCATTTCTCCTGATTTTCAGGTGCCACTTAGCTGAAGAGGACAATGCATACTAGTTTGCAGAGAGCAGGAGAGGGCAAGAGGGTTTGAGTTTTCTCATTGTATTTATTGCAAGCTCCTTTCTTGATTATTTACAAAAGCCAGACCTCTCTTAAACTTGATTAATGTTTCTTGATTTTGTACAGCGTGAAGGAAAATTTGGTATAGTATTGTGGCATATATATAATGCTTACAGCTCTTTTGTAATTAAGTTTCTGGTTGTGCAGTGCTGGCATTTCTTTTTTACCTCAGTAAGCCATGATATGTCCTGGTACATGAGGCCGTGGTTTCCCTGGTGGCTGCAGTATGCATCAGAATGAAGAATTTGCCCCAAGGAATACTTATTTTCTCTCATCTAATAGGGTGTGGTGTAAGTGCATCAGCTGTCAGTGACTGCCTCAGTGCTGTGTAGTAGGGCAATAGATATTTTTTTCATCTTGCTGCCTCCTGATATTTAAATATTGTTCCTACCTGCACAAAGGTAAAGATTCAGCTGCAGTGCTGGTGTACGCTGGGGTGGGGGAGGTGATGGTCAGTCTGGCTGGAAGCTGATCTCTCATGCTGAACCTGCTAATTGACAGCTTGAAGGATTGTTTTAATATTTAGGAGGTAGTGGCACTGAACTTTCTTCTTTACCTCGGCAGCATCTGATACATTGTGTGCCTGTGAGAAAAAGAGCATTGTGGGGTTATTTACTTCAGCTGTATGGTATCTTGCAAGAGAGCATCTGTTCCTAGATATTTGATTATACTTGACATAGTGTAAATGACAAAAGATGACAGTTCTTGTCCTTGAAAAACAGTAGCGTATATTAATTTCTATCATCAAGTGTATTTAGGAACAGGTTCTCAAATAAAGAATGCAAAGCTCTATATATAAATGTGTGGGAAAATAGGCACTGTGATAGCTCTCTGATACAACAAATGTAAAGAATTATTTCATGTAATAAACAGTTTGGCTTAGTGCATGGGGGCAAGCAAATATTCAGAACTTTTGTGTTTGGAGGAAGAATTGATAAAAGAGACATGAAAATTAGTTTGTTTCAAAACCACAATAATTTCCTGGTTTAAGTTACAAAGGCAGGCTTCTTATAAACTTATTTTCCTATGAAGAGTGAAACATAAGAGTATGTATCATTTGATCAAGGAACAGTAGCTTCTCTGCAGTGTGGTTGAAGCAATACTGTAGGAGAAGGTTTGGTGTGCCACCTTTATTAATTTGAACTCTTCTATGTTTTCTTTAGATTTTTCGGAGGATTAATTTTAGATATCAAAAGAAAAGCTCCCTTCTTCTGGAGTGACTTCAGGGATGCTCTTAGTCTGCAGTGTCTGGCATCATTTTTGTTTCTCTACTGTGCTTGCATGTCTCCTGTCATCACATTTGGTGGTCTACTGGGAGAAGCAACTGAAGGTCGTATAGTATGTGTTAAATCTGAACTTTTAAAACAAAATTTCATTCCTAGTCTTGTGGTTGGTATTTCCTTACTGTTGCACGAATCACCTTTATATATTGGTGTTTCAATGTTTAGAAGGCTACAGACTAAGACATTGCAAAAAGAGCCTATTTGAAAATTTATGGACACTTCTCTCTGTATCATATTCAGAGTGCAATAGAATCGCTGTTTGGAGCGTCCATGACTGGAATTGCCTACTCTCTTTTTGGTGGACAGCCTCTCACTATACTTGGCAGCACAGGACCAGTTTTAGTGTTTGAGAAGATCTTATTCAAATTTTGCAAGTAAGTGGAGATCATTATATTCATCATCCTTCATTTGTTGTTAGGTAAAAACACCGATCCCAAAGTTGAAATCCTAAGCAGTGCACTAGAAGATAAATTGCTGCCTTTATCATGTTGCAGAGTCAAAAAATTATGCAGTGGATTGGTAATGCAGAAAGGTTAATTTTCTTGAATTTTGGGCTTCTGTTTATTTTCAACTCTTCCTTCATCTGTTGCCCCTTCCCTCAGCTGTCTTGAAGGGAATGACAGCTTCAGGATGTTTGGGGAGTGGGTTTTTTTGTCGTTGTGTTGTTGTAGTGTTTTTTTAGTTTTATCATTCTCTACTCTGAGACAATACATTTAAATCATTGGTTTATCTCCTCCCTATCTCAAAAGGTGTTACCCCTCACCAAGAAAGTAAGTGCAGTGGAAGTGGTGCTCTCTTTCAATTGTCACTAGTACAGATCATGCCATTCCCTCACGTGGACAGAGAGGGGCTGAAGTGTCATGCCAGAAGAGCCTATACTCACATTCAGGCTAATGTGCTGTCCTTGACATATCTGTGCCACAGTGTGGGCAAAAATTGTCTCCATCTTGGAAGCCATCAGGCTTCTCTGCTATTCTATCTGCTTTTCTGCCTCATTGCTGTGATGGGGACTTCTGTACCAGGATCTCGTGCACAACACAGAGTAGGAAACCCCGCTTAGCACTCCAATAAATCTCCTAGCACCTTCAGACAGACCTTTCAGTTCGCTGTGATAATGTCACCTGGTGTGTTTGGAGCTCAATTATCATATGCAATAAGCTTACAGAATTTTGATGAAAGTTGTTATAGCTACTCTTTCACAGCTCAAAAAGAAATTGACAGGTGTTGGCTGTTCCGAAAGCAGGATATGGGATAAAGTGAATGGACCTTACACACTTCATGTGTGTGACTACTCAAAGCTGCTCATGTGATCAGTTTAGCAGAGATAGAGCTCTTTGTGTCCTGTTAATTGGGAGAAGAGCTTTGGTCAGGATGACTTGATAGTATCTTCTGTTCACAGTAAGTACCTAATTCTTGATTCAGACTGTCCCCAAAAAAGAAATTTTGGAGCTGCCTTGTCTCAATTCACTGTGGTTGGACAAAAAGGTTAAGTGTGTTTAATTTTTTTTGTTATTTTCAGAGAGTATGGGTTGTCGTACCTTTCTCTGAGAGCCAGCATTGGGCTGTGGACTGCAATCCTGTGCATCATCCTTGTTGCAACTGATGCAAGCTCCCTAGTCTGCTACATTACCCGATTTACTGAAGAAGCCTTTGCTTCTCTTATCTGCATCATTTTCATTTATGAGGCCTTAGAGAAGCTGTTTCATCTCAGTGAGACATATCCAATCAACATGCATAATAATTTGGAGCTGCTGACAAAGTACTCGTAAGTAAGATTTTTTCTGTTAAACTGTTAGGTTTTTTTTTCCATAGGTTGTTTTCTCTGTGAGGAGCACAGCAGGAAAAGTCTGCAGCAGTTGCAAACTTTGTATGTGGAAGCTATTCAGTCATTATGCTGTCTTATGGAAGTACTAGTTACTGAGGGGATGCATACAAGCAGGACACATTTACTTAAGTAAAAAATATATTTAATTGAAGTTTGGAAAAGGTTCCACATACTCGACTCGGAAATCCTAGAATTAAAAATAAGACTCAAAGGGCCCTTGGTTTTAGGTCTCTATTCATTTTTATTTAATGAGACTTAACTCATGGTTTCTTCCTGTACCTTGTACTGATGGTTTATAATCTTTCAATGGCAATAGGATGATCAGGTAATGTTTGTGTATCATATGTATCTTGCTTTTTTTTGTTTTTCTTTTTCCCAAACTGAAATATTCACCTTTCTAAAAGGTTATAAGTGGATGTACCTCCTTTATTTTAACCTCTCTGGTATTTAAGGTACGAGCTTAATCCACAAGAGCTAAAGTGGACTTGGAATTGTTAGCTGCATCTCAGTAGCTCATAATCAATTTTTTTCTTAATAACAAGATTTTTAATCTAACTCCATTTAAACAACTTTATTGTGAAGTTCAGACAGGTGCTACTCTACTTGGGGAATACAAAAGTGATGAATTGCTTTTATCAATATTGTTTCATTGAGAAGTAAAGGCTCATAGACCTGTTTCTGTGATATGAGAAAAAAAATGTTGTTCTAGTAAAGGACAAGATCTCTCCTGACCAAGTTAAGCTTGGTCACATCAGTGACTAAAATGTCATTAAAAAGCATTTTCAATGAAAATCCCTCTCCAGAAATGTCTTTATTCTTTCACTGAACCCATTTGAACCCTCTGCATGAGCTGGGTGGGGCCCTAAAGGAACAGTGCTTGAACAGTACCACATCTTCTGTTCTCTGGAAAAACAGGAGTGTCTCTACCAAATGTCTCATTTGCATTTTAAGCTGGGAAAAACAGAACACAGCAACAGAGAAAACATTTGAGCTTTGTGTATATTATCACTAGAAAAATAGTTAGCAAACCCTGATTCTGAATGTACATTATACACCTTGAGACACAGAACAAGATAAATTTGAGAAACTATAGCTCTGCTGTGACATACTCTCATCATGCTGAGAATAATATTATTCCTCTCTAAGAGTTTAATCAGTAGACAAAGGAATATTAATTTGAAGAGGAAGCAATAGACATCAAGAATAGACCATGTGTGCAGTTCAGGTTAAATCCTTATTTTCCTTTACTCACCTTCTATGAAGTAGGTATTTTACTCTGAAGACCTTTATATAGCACAGTCTTTATGGATTTTTTTTTCCCTTTACCACTTCAAAGTAGTCTTCTCAAAGGGAAGGAGAACATGATGTCCTCTGATTGTTTTGAAAATCAGTTGTTGAAATGCTGTACAAAGACAAAAAATTATTCAGAAAATATTTATCAGGTGGAGCTGAGATATTAAATGTGTAATGGAAAGCATAAACACAAGTAGAAACATGGATTCCTGGGTAGCTGTATTTGTGGTAAGCTGAATCCCACACTATTGCTAGAGATTTCAGAGAAATGAGTTTAACAGTCCTGCTTGTAGGGGTAGAAACATAGTTATGTCTATATTTTGTGAAAATGTTTTCTCCTTGGGTTTACAAATAAATGTTGTTGGTTTTAGTTAGAATGCCATTCAATAATTAGAATCCCAAACTGGTTTTAGAAGGGTGGAGTTTTATTGCCCTTGGTAACTGAGCAATAACTGTAAAATGTGCAGAGCACACAGAATGGTAAAAGAGCAGCTTTTGTCATCCTCTAGTCACACCTATTGACCTGTCCTGGCCTACAGTGTTGGAAAACCAGCACAACAGTTTTAGATTTTTCAAACACAGTTCCTGAAGAACAAATGTCTTCCAGATGTCTGGAAGAAAGATTTCACCACTGCCTGGTGTTTTCAAACACAAATATCAAAATTATTTGATATCATTGATATCAAACTTATTTGATACAGTATTTCTGTAGTTATTTGAGTTTATTATTTCATACATATATTTTCAGTTTTCTTTTGCTCTGTGTATATAGTACAGAAATTGCCTTTTAAACTGTTGTATTAAATCTTATATCCTGGTTATTATCAATCATGTCCAAAGCAACTGACCCTACTAATAGCAAAATGACTAGCTGTAGACATATAGCTCTTATGGGATGTGGCTTATATTTTTTTAAATTTAAAACTGATTGTTGGAAATGGCAGTGTGTTGACAATCAATGCATATTGATTATCTTGTAAGAGCATATCTGCTGACTCCAAGGATCTGTGCTCTTAAACACAGCCAAAGGGTAATTCCAGCCTCTTCTGTTCTCTCCATTCCTTTCTCCTTCATGTGAGTTTTTCTTATTCAGAACCAGTCCCAAAAGATTGGGAGAACTGGAAGATGTGCTCAGTTGCAACAGCTCCACATCAGCTGCCCAAATCAGCTGCCTGTTGCTTTCAGAGCAGACTTGATGCAGCCTGAACTCCAGCAAGCACTAGGCTTGCTGTGCCAATGTGCACATCTCAGTCGTACTTTGTCCAGACACAGTGGCCTTTTGCCCAGAAGATGAGATGTCACAATTGTCATTCCCATGGGATCGTCACAAGACATTTCAAGTACCCTCAGTCCCTGCTCGAATGTCTGTGCACGACTCAGTTCTAGAAAGATAAGAAACTAAAAATGGATGAACATAAAAGTTTACTTAAAATAAAATCTCTCTTTTGTGTACTTGAATTCAGGAAATACTGACTTCACAAGAAGTTAGGAGCTTTTCCTGCAGCATCTGATTCCAATCCTTCTACTTGTAGTTTAAAGGGATAACAAACTTGGGCTGAAACTGGTCCTGTCCTTAAAGGACCAGCATACTCTGCTACAGAAGCTAATTAGTATCTGCTGTTTTGCTAATTAAAACAGCTGTTTGCATTTTCCTCTTTGGGGATTTTAAAGACAAGTTTTTAATTGTTAGTAAAGCCTTGGCAGGTCTTTAATTAGCCATGGGTGATCTTCAAAAGGTTGAGCAACTCATTTCTCTTTGAATGCTCAACCAAAGCTTATGTAAAACTTTATCTTGGATCTGCAATTCTATGCTAGAAAACACGGGTTATACTGTAAAATTTTTGTGTTTTCTGTTGCCCACGCAAAAGGTTGATGATAAATTGGTCAGAACACTTTATAAATTTGAAATTTTCAGTGCATGCTGTGGCCCAGCCCTCCTCTCTACTCCCATGGGCTTTTTGAGAATGCTCTGATGTCGACAGGTAGTCTGTCTACATGCCAGTATAGTTCCTTTGCCCTGCTGAAGACATGAATTTGACCCAGGAAAAGTCATTGGCATGCTGTTAGTGCTCTCTTTGGAGTACTAGAAAGACAAAGGGAATAGTAATTCTAAATGGTTGGTGTTTCAACCAGATTGAAGCCATATTTCAAATAAGAAAGAAAACCCATTCTGTATTTTTGGTGGGTTTGAATTCTGTTACAAAGAGTCTCTGTTGCAGGAATTTGATGTCAAAGACTGCACTGCATGCGTCTCTAATATTTGAGAGTACAGGAGTCATCATCTGCCATAAGAAACCTTAGAAGACTATAGGAAGAACACTCATAACAGTTGGGAATATTTTTTTTTAATTTCAATCAAGCACACACCCAAATATTTGAAAATCAACTGAAAGTCCTCCTAAAAGATTTCTTAAAAATTTTCATTTAGCATTTCAGCATTCTAATTAGAAGATAGGCATTTGAGTTTGTTATGGAATTCTACCTGAAAAAGACAAAAAATATCTAGTTTGCATGATCTAATTAATGTAAAATTACACATAATGCGCCTTTTATTAATTTTTAAAATTTTATTTTTTACTCTGTGTTTAAATACTAGCTTTAATCTTTACATGATCTACTTTCAGGCAAATACATTCAGTATTTATATGTAACTCTTTCTTAAAACACCATATTTTGATATGGATGATGAAGAATAATGCACTTAAGAGCTAAGTCAAAGGAAGGAGAAAGACGACCTGATTTTCAGTACAATACTGTGCTGTATTTTTTTATTTTTAAACTGCATTGTTTTGAAGGAATTTGAACAGAGTAGCTACATTGTTTATTAAATTAAACACACATACTTTTTGATCAGAGCTTTTCTTTCTATTTTTTTTATGTGACCTTTTTGTATTTGTCATGCCATTAGCATTTGTAGGTTGGCATAGCAACTCTCTCATTTCTGCACTCTCCTCCTCCTGTTTTTTTCCTACCCCTGTAGGAAATGTATCTCCAGTTAGTGAATCCTGTCTGGAACACTGATCCCCATCAGTTTTAATGTGTATATTAAATATTAGAATGTTATTTTTCTAGGAAAGGAACAGATAAAATCCACTGTTTTTAAAAGGAAAGCAGAATAAGCATTGTGGATGAAAGGAACATGATTTAGAAAGGAATCCAGTATTATTTAAAACACAAGAATTTTAAGATAGTTATCTTAGAATACAGAAGTTCCATCATTTCTCAGGGAGAGGTTGCTTAGCTCTTTATATACTTTTTTGGTTTTTATTAATTCTTTTTTCAAAGTGATGAATTCATGTTGTTTTAATAATTCTTTACCAGAAGTTACTCAATTATTAACAGATTACATTGAATAATTTTAAAGTGATTTCTTGGCATAGTAATATGCATATTGCAATCTGTCTTGGTATTGACATGCACTTAAGCATTAGGAGTAGAAAATCCCACTCTGATGTAATTAGGGAGCCAAGATCATGTCAATCTCAGTATCATTTCAGGCTATAGAAACCCTTGCTTCTAGAAGGCATTGTGAAGTTTATTTTTGTGCATACCACTGTTTGCACAAGGAAGTTTAATATCTTCCATTATCTATATAACTTAATCTAAATACATCATTATTGGATGCAAATTAGGTTGGTTTATTCCCTGTATCCCTTAAGCTGCAGGTGGAATGAGAAGAGTCAGTGATGATAAGCACAGAATTGCTCATTAGGATCCCAGGCATGCAATTGAATTCCAGTTCCTGTAATGATTTCTTTGAAGTTAGGTATATTTTAAATAGATTTTATTTTCCTCTTCTTTATAGTTTTTTCCTACAGTTAAGTAACTGTTCCCTATCCTGTGTGTCCTTCCCTAAGAATATCCCTCTTCTTCCCAGAACCATGCAACTGCCATCACTGAGTTTAACTGCTGGTTTCCTTTTGCTTCATCACAAACCTTGGAATCCAGAAATTATTTTTCTTTATTCTATTTCTTCTAGGACTTCTCTGTGCCTGCCCAACCCAACTGACTTGTTTGTCTCTTTCGTCATCATTTGAGCCCAGAGAGTGCCCACCTTGCTTTATTGTTTCCTAATGCTCATCCCTTCCACTTTGAAAACAGATTTCCTTGTTAAGCAATTCTCCACAGCATTCAGTTTGTAGGTGATAGCTGGTCTACAAAATGCCTTCAAAATCTAGGAAGGCTTACGTAAGATCCTTGGGTGGTTTTGTTACAGTACCTTTACCTTTATGTGTATTGATGCACTGCACCTGAACAATTGAAACTCAAGCTGACCATATAGAATTGTAATGTATTGCAGTAATTACTTCTGTACCAGCAGTACACTGAACCTCTCCTCCTCAGGTGAATGCTCTCTTAACTTCAGAAGCAGGGTGAAGTGACATCCTAGAAATATTTTGCAGTGAAAATGTTCAGATGAATGGCCAATATCCCACAGAGTTACATGCTCTGCACATGAACTTCTGTGTGGCAGTTACACACCAGAGTGCTGCTGCCAATGCACGGGCTGCAAACTGCACTAGACAGCTAATAAAGACCAGCCCACGAGGTTAACAAAGCTACAATATAATTATAAATATGTTTTCTAGACTTTCCCCTCGACAAAACACGATTCTCCCCTGATGTGCTATCCAAAGGAACCTGATTCTTCATTTCTTCAGTGTAACATCAGTTCTCCTCCTCAGATTTATCTTTTTCTCTCTCTCTGTGAAAATATAGTGCTGCTGAGTGCATTGTTTAGGTACTTTAATAGGCTTTTCTATTTTCCTCCTGAACTTCACCAACTAAACTATAGATACTTGCAGCCTTGGAGAATATATGTGGATGCCTACTGATGTTCGTGACTGTTAGAGATGGGCTACATAACTTAATGGTCCTAATTCAGGATGGCAGATCTCATAAATAAATGAAGAAAAAAATCTTGTCTTGCCATGACAGCTGTGCTGTGAAAGGGTTTCATGATACTGAGAATAGAACTTAACTGACAAGTCCATTTTCCATCACTATTAATTATTTTGTTTCCAGTCTTCTCTCCACTGAGGCTGTGATTTAGTTGTTACGAATGCTGGCACGAGAAGGAATATGGTAAATTAATGCCAAGGATACACAGGTATTGTAGTATGAGACAGCAGAGAAGACATAATTTATGATATTATTGTTGTCCTCTTCCCATAGCAGTTGTTAGACAAACAGAAGGATCCTGTGAATGCCCATAATCCACATGAAAATGGTGCATTTGGAGAACACCTAAACATGCATAACATTCTGCTATTAATATACTTCAGCCTTGTAAATGCAACGTAAAGAATACCTACACATAGACCTTACTTTAAAAACAAACCTAATGATGTTATCTTCCATTTCATACTGTCATCTTCCTCTGTCTCTGTTATGTGATCAGTGCACAGCACACTCAGTGTCCTCTGTACTAGGGGAAAACCTTCCTACTCGAATTACCAAATATGTGCTCTGATATTCAGTGAGACATACTGTTTAAACAAGCACGTTTTGCAACTTATTTGTCATACTTGCCTGTAGTTTTTAAAATATTATAAATATTCATATTGAGCAAATCTCCTTCTCAGGCTATCTTAAGAAAGGCATTTTGCCCTTCTAGGAAGGAGAAATCGTACATTGACTAATCAGGAAGAAGCTGAAGTTGCATCTTTTATAGATCAGATCCTTATCTAGTATAAATAGGTGTATCTTACAATATGTAAATGCTGGAAAAATAGAGATCCAAATGCCTTTTGAATTGTATAAAATCATCAATAGTAAGTGCCTCCCAGTCTTGAAAACAGCCCACTGAAAAACTGCCGACGGATGAATGGCCATGGGGCTTTCAAAGGGAGCTGCACCATTTAAGTGTAGCTCAGACAAAAACAATGTCTGAGGCTCTTTTTTGAAGCTGGACTGGCACCATGCTGCATGTTTAAAGTCAGTGTGGGGAGCAGAGCATGCATGACAGAGTAAAGAGAAGAAAATGGTGAAGGAGCAACCAGAAGAATCAGGGTAAGAGGTGGATATTGTAAGGATTGGAAGGACTAGACTGAGGTTAATTTGAACAAATACATGTAGATAATATGTTTCCTGTTTTGTAGTGAACAGAAAATTACAGTCAGGATGAAAGTGGTTTTAGCATAGAACCTTTCACCTGACTAGTTTTTGAGCAGCCATGATATTTATGTTTTATTGTTGATCTGCAAAGGAGGGAAAAATATTCCCCAGCTTTACATATAAAGTAACAGGTTTCTAATTTGCTAACCAATATTCCTTTCCCCATAGTCCACAGAAAGAGGGATCATACAGAAAGTCTTTTTGGTGCTATTAAGGATAGTAATAACTGTTCCTTTTGTGGATCAAAGAACACTGCTGGTTATCTGAGATTTCCTGAAGTTGCTGCTGTCAGATCCTAGCTCTGTTCTCTGAAAACAGGACAAGTTGTAGATGTTGCATGCAGTGAAGTTAGGATGGCTGCCTCCACTTAATGAAATGAATGAAATTGAGACTTATGAACCAAAACCTAAAACAGCTAAGAAATTGTGGGGAGTTGGGGAGGACAAAGAAGGAAAGCGGGGAGTGACCTTTAACTGCCTCTTACAGTTGGATTGGTGCTGAGGATTTAGCTGAAATTTTGATCTTCCTATAAAAGGGAGAGAGGTGCAGCCTCCAGAGGATACCAATTTGTCTTGCAGTCCTAAGATTTATTATTTCTAATCTGCCTTTGTTCCCCACTCTGATTTGCCAGAAATTTCTTGAACACTTTGGAAGGTGTAAAGGCACTAAAGACACCTTGCTCTGGTTATCGTTTCTAGCTAGCAGGTTCAGGTTGTTTTTCTTTGTTACTTTCTCATTTTGTCAGTTCTAATCTTACAATAGTTCTGAGTTGTCTGAAGACCGTCTTGTCTGAAATGGTTTATCTACCTCAGATTTATAATCCATTTTTGATTAGGCTGTATTAGATTTTTAAATAACCTAAAAGAAAGCAATCTCCACTGGTATCTGCCTAGCTGCAAAATATGGACATTTTAACTACAGCTAGGGACCTGTGACTGGGTATCTAGTGCCATTTTAGGTCTCTCAGCCTCCAGCTGCTGTGAAAACAAAGGCATGAGTCACCGTAGATCCTCTCATATGTGCCAAGTCCTCATGGACGTCACAGATACCATGGAGTGTACAGTCACTCATGTTTAACCATCTGAATTGCTACCAGGAGATCAGAATGTCCTGCAGTAGCCAAAAGTCTAAAGATGAAAAATGAATTATTTCTGTCATCAGTGTGATGAAATGGATGTGTTGAGGTTCCAGCAAAGACTCCCCTTGACCCCTCCACAGTGACACCTATGCTTTTACTAGTACAGCCGGTGTCAGATTCTGCCCTGCCTGTATTCTAGCACAATGCAAGAGAATCAAATGAATCCTTCTGAATCTTTTAGCATAAGGAAGATGATTATCACTCAAGACAAAAGGGCACATTGCTAAGTTGGTACTGTATTTAAAGCTGACTATGTTGCTTAGAAAATACAGATGTTTGTATAATCTATTACTCATTTGGTAATAGCATAAACTCCACACAGATCTCTTGTTGTGGGCAAGCGCTTAGCACTTCAAACAACTTTACAAGAATGTAAGAGCATTTGAACCCCCAAGAGGAAATACATTTTTGCTTATTCCAGCCTTCTGAGTAATATTTTATCAGGAAAATAGGAGGATGTTTTAGTGTTAACTATTAAGTGTATTTTACTTTTTCTCCCAAAAGTAAAAATGGCAATGAAAGAGAATGAAACATGAAAAAGATTAATATAGGAAGCATTATTTCATTGATGTGAGATTCTCCTTGAAGGTCAGCTATGTTGGGAGATAGTTATCATTGAAGAAATTTGGTAGATAATGTTTTTATGTTTTGACACTGAATGGTACCTTCATTTGTGTTTTCTGGGATGGGCAGGGAGTGTTTTAGTATCTCACAGTTCTATAATGTTAAGCAATTAGTGGGATGCTGGAAGATAGTAATACCATGATACAATCTCACATCAAAATGTCAATGTTGCCAAAACACATACAATATTGAAAGCAATGTGATGTTGTAGATATCAAAACACTGAGATCATTGTTTGAATGGTCTTCTGAGTAGAAACAAGATCTGATCTTTACAGTTAGGGCCTAATTCTGCTCCCATCCAGTGACAAAAGCAGTGTGAAGGGTGATTTTGGTCTGCGTGGGTGGAGTTTGCACAAGTCACTTACTTACTGATGATCAGTCTGCCATTGCTAAATGCCTGTGAACCTTGGTAAAGACCAGACTGGAATGCTGTGCAGGAGGAATGGGATATTGCTATAGAAATAGACAGGTGATCTCATCTGAAGGTGAATGACCCGAGCTGTATTAAACTATAGCTTCAATTGTCACGTTTCTGAGGAAACAGAAGTTTTGGCTCCTCTAACCTTTAAATGTAATTTTGCAGTTTGCAGCAAGTGTAGCTGTACCACGTAGTGCTGGCGACAGGCACAGCCTTCCCTTCTAGTGAGGAAGTGACTGAGTGAGCAGCCCGTGCGGCCTTGGCCTGCTGCAGGCAAACCCCAGCAGGCCACGGCCCTGTGCCTGGGCAGCCTGCGGCCTGCGATGGACACCAGGGCCAGGGAGCTCCCAGACAACAGCAGTAACCCCACACAGCCACCTCTGCGCTGGTGCACGAATGCTGAACACGCCCTTGCAGTACACGGCCTAGCCGTACTGTGTGTTGGCTTTATTCTGCTACTGTAGCTCACCAGTGGTGATGTGCTTCGTTTAACCCATGCTGTAATACTTTGAACTACGCATTGAACACACATTCATTCTGCACTTACGGCCTGATCCAAAGCACATTAAATATGCTGGAAAGATCCAGTCAAGGACTTTCGGCTCAGGCCCTCTACTTCTCTGAATGCAGTTGCTTTTTTTTTTTTTAGCTTTTTGTTCATGGCCTGTAAGGGTTTTCTCTTTCTTTTGTAAATAGCTGCATTTAAAATGAAAGCAAGGAATTGCTCAAAGACAACCTGCATCTTTCCCTATCTATATATTAAATGCAGCTGTTGTCACATGTATAATATTGTAATTGAAATAGAATGTCAGTGCTGGGTCCTCACGATATAGATGGTAGAATTTCTTTTATAGAAAATCATACAAATCTACATGAGTACTGTCATTCTGTGGAAAGATAAACCACCACATAGAAAATAGATGGCGTAGGTAAGTGAATAAACTGATATTCTGTTACAGCTGTAATGCAATTTATGCTCAGTGACTCTGCACGCAATAGTCAGATGTTATCCTGTCCCCAGCTACTCCTGAAAACTTTATCAGAGAGTACACAATTTATTTAAAGTCATCATAAGCACATTAAAATACTAGCAGGCTAGATAGAGCTATAGATTATTAAAGTAGGATTAATTTAAAGCGTATTGCAAAGTGCACTTGACATCGTGGATCCTACAGAGTATCCTGGATATTTTGAAGGCTTTGTCAAAGAAAAAGCCTCCCACAGTTGCTTTAAAGACTTAATTTTGATTTTAAATTACCTATTTGCAGTATTGTCCTCCCACACTGCCTCGTCACATTTTGCATGTTAAAATACACAATTTAAAATGAAAAGTGTGGTTTTACAGCAGCTGTGGGGAAAGAAAAAACAAGGGACAGAGTTCAGAGAGCCTTTGGTGCTGGTGATCCTGACACTCAGAGCCCTGACAGTTGACTGGGTAGTTGGGCAGTTTTGCATGCAAAGGCACTTCTCCATCTGGGAAAGAAAGAGGATACAGAGAGTTTGTTATTAGAGAAATTGATCCGCCTGGAACAGTACATAGCATCTAATGTCCACGTAGAGAGGTGTTAGGCATAAGAGGGGGAAACAGGACTGGCACATTCTCAGTATTACAAACTGTGCTCAGTAGTATCAATAGACAAGGAAGAAAATAGGTGGTAAAACTTACTGCGATCAGTGGTTTCAATATGTCACGTTACGTACTATATATGCATATGCACCTCACAGCAAATTATACTCCAGTAATAGCACTAGCTACTGAACTACAAACTGCTTCAAAGCATGCATTTACTGAATTCATTTGAACTACAATTATCTGTCAACGTAGAACATAATTTAAATGTATCATAAATTTGATAATTTGGATTAATATCTGATATATCTTTCATTATTAAGGAAAAACAAATTTGTCTTTTCAGATGCAATTGTGTGGAACCAGAACATCCTAGCAATAAAACCTTACAATACTGGCACGACTACAATATATCTGCATCTGATGTACCATGGGGGAACCTAACTGTGTCAGTAAGTAAATTTTGGAACTTAATAAATAAAGGCATAGGCACAAATAATTTTGTCTATCTTACTGCAGCAAATATATTGAAAAGAATACCATTTTTTCTGATCATATTTGTTCAAATAAATAATAAAATATACTTAGCAAAAGTAACATGGACTTTATAGCATTATCTCCTTTTGTAAGCTTTTTGCAGCCTCTGATAGCACACGTTAAAGCAAGTGTGTGCATTTTATGCCCTGCTTTGGAACCTTCTTGACACACTAGCACAAGAGCTTGGCTGAGATTAAGTCAAACATGTCAAATGACAATGAATTTGTCCTAAATTCTGCCAGATGGCAAAACCAAAGTTCCCTTGTGTAGAAAGAATCAGAAGCATTTATTTCCCCAAAAACACTCTTGCAATTGTTCAGGCTATAAAAAAGAGGAAGGGGAGAAATTTTGTAACATTTTCTCTTCAGTGATCAATTTTTTCTTACATAAATTCCGTGATGTTTTTTCCCAGGGGAGTAAGAGGATAAAGCTACAGTTTGGTGGGGCTTGCATGAATGTGTAACTAGTTTCTAAACAGTACACTTTTCTATGTTTAAAGGATTTATATAATTCAAGTTTGCCTTCTTCAAAGTGACATTTACAACTTGATTAAAGTGTCATGTTGAGATTGGGCCACCACTTTTTCTTGCAAACGGATCATTTCATTACACAGTCAAAGAGAATTGAGTGCAAAAGACACCAGACTGAAGAGATATAACTGAATTAACCAAATTGGAGGCATAATCAAATCGAACACTTAAAAGCCAGTCTAGTGGACTGTCTCCAGAAGATCCTGTTCTTTTTTTTTCAAAGGCAGGAATGCAGAAGAGCTCATGTTAAATAAGAGCTATCTTCCACGGCTGCTCTGTCTTGCTTCCATGCCTTGCTCTGAGCAGGGACTGCTCCTCAACTCTGTTGGTGTAGCAACAGCAGAAAGAAAGTTGAGAACTGCTGGCCTGAGGGATTCCAGCAGTCCAGAATGAATATTCTCAAAATTGCAGCACACTCTAAGAGCATCTGTGCAGGGGCAGACTCCTCCTCTCACTTTCTCAGATCTCTGACAGTGTTTTTCAGAGTACATTTGCAGCTGAGGAGATTTAAAATAACAGATTTTGTTTTAACTATAAATGTAAAAGGCTGGCTGCATTATATAAACCCCTTAAAAACTTCTGTGAAAGCTTATTACCAAAACTTGAGTTTACATAGGTAGCAGTGTAACTGACCAACTTTTCCCATGAGTCCCTATAGTTGTCAAAGAAATAACTGAATTTTTTTGTACCATAATGTCTTCATTTCTTGCAAGCATCATCAAGAAAATTCTATTCTAGAGAACTGCAGTAAGAGATTAGACATTGCTGTCTGTAAATATTTGGTCAGACTCACCCCATTATGTCTCCTTTACTGCTCATATCTTCATGTATTTCTTGTGTCTAGTTGAAATGTTTCAAGTTTCTGAAGATCTGGATTCTCATTGTCTCTGAAAACCCCACAATTATTTTTTGCTATCAAGACAAACCAAATGTGAGCAAAGGATTTTGGACCAAGTATGAAGAGGATTTTGGACCCAGTGTGAAAAGGATTTTGATGGTGACAAAATCCTCTTCAGGAGGCATATGATGAACTTCATCCCAAGTTTGCTGCTCTGACAGTATAAAAAGTTTTGCACTCCTTTGTCTCACAGTTATCAAATAGCAATTGTGGTTTTTTTCCATGACAACCTTTGTTCAAAGCCAAAGTTTCCCACAGTGTGTTATTGTGCAGCAAGTCCGATGAGCCAATGACACACTTGATTTAAAACTAAAAGCTCCTGATATGGCAGGATATTTCTGCCTGAAATCTCTGATTCTGGGTACTGCATTTCATTTTTCTTAATAAGTGTGGAGGGACTGGGAAGGAGAAGGAAAGGATTGTGAGTCCAGAGCTGGTAGCTCACATTTCTAGAGCTACTCTTTATGATTTTAGACAACTAAAGATGGTAGTGGAGAAGTACTGGAAATGCTTTATACTGTATCTGCATACTGATAAGAAATTAGATTAAATATAATTGATGTTACAGATTTTCCGGCATTTAATCAGACCTTTTTTTAAGAGAAAGAAAATTTGTGGGATGTGCTGCCCCCGTGTGGTATTAAATGTATTTGGCTCCTGTCAGGCCACGCGTCCTCAGCAGCTTTCTCTTCAATTGCTGGGCTTGTGAAGTTGAAACAAAAAAGCAGTTCTTGACAATGCACCAGGAGCAGCCTTTCTCTTGGTGGCTTTTGAGCTTTGCTTTCCCCACTTGGAGAGTGTTAGTAAGTGTAAATCTGTATTTGCACACAGAAAATAAATCAGTGTACCTGTTGAGTTTGCATTAAATCTGGTTTTGTATTAATGACTTTATATATGGTACCTCTTAGTAACTTCATAATTTGATATGGTTAGAAAAGAGATTCTTTTGAGAATTTGCCATGCAGATTGGATACAAACATAGTGAGTTTTAATTTTAAAAAGTATAACTATCTAAAAATTGTTTTATAGTTTCTAGTAATACAATTTGCTTGCAATTTAGGAAAGAAATTGGAAAGGAAATTTTAGTGTAAGCATGGGTATTTTTTAGGACAATACTATTTTGCTCTCCCTGATAGGAATGTAAAAAGTTTCATGGTGAGTTTGTTGGACGAGCCTGTGGTCATCACGGCCCTTACGTTCCAGATGTCCTCTTCTGGTCTGTCATCTTGTTCTTCTCTACAGTAACGCTCTCATCCACACTGAAGCAATTCAAAACTAGCCGGTACTTCCCAACAAAGGTGAGTGCCATTATTTCAATTTAAAAGTTGTCATTTGTCACGTCTAAGTATGAATTTCATCTGCATTGCAAATTTAGTCAACTGGTGGTGAAGTAGACAGTGCATCTTTCCTCTATTGGAAACTTGTATTAGCATAATCATGGTTTTAGCTGTAAGTGAAAAATGCCTTAAAAGAGTGAAGAAAAATCTTAAATCATTCATGAATGTTTCAGGTAAAATTGTCATTTCTCTCAATAATTATAGGTACGATCTGTTGTCAGCGATTTTGCTGTCTTTCTCACTATTTTGTCCATGGTTTTAATTGACTATGCCATTGGAATTCCATCACCAAAACTTCAGGTTCCAAATGCTTTTAAGGTAAGTTGTTGATAAATTGCACTGCTTTATCATTTTGCAAAGTAATCCACTATAATGGGTTTATAATTTTTTATTTTCATCAGGGAGTAGTGATACTATTTTAAAATTTTTGTGTTCACAAAAAGGTATTACGCAACCTTTTTGATTTATGAATCATATAAGTGAACCTCTCCCATCAGGCCCCTTTATGCTTCCTAATGTAATCTCTGCAAAGATTAACAAGGCTCAAATCACCCAAATCCTAGACTATGTAATGTTCTGGGGCTTCTTCCAAATTCTAGGTTTACTGTATCAAGTGCAATCAAGTCTGTAATATTCCAGATTATTTAATTATATGTAATTTCTTGGTTTGGCATCATAGAAAGTTTAGCATTTTTGTAGTGTTTTATATAGTTTGGTTTTAAAGGAAATTATATCCTAGTAATGTTTTTTATGTATTCTTGTGAAGCTGAAATGTAAATAATCCTTACACTTCTGACTGGCCATGCATGACTGTTTTTATAGCCCACCAGAGATGATCGTGGCTGGTTTATTACTCCTTTGGGGCCTAATCCTTGGTGGACAGTGATAGCTGCTGTAATTCCAGCCCTGCTTTGTACTATCCTTATCTTTATGGACCAGCAGATCACAGCTGTCATTATCAATAGAAAAGAACACAAACTAAAGGTATTCAGTCAAAATTTATACTTTCACTGTTGTTTTCCGCTTCAGATTATGTAATGTGCATCCATCTACTTGAGTATGCTAGTTTGTAATATATTATATAGAACCCCTTTAAATTTTTATGGTTTTTTTCTTTATTGGTCTGTGTAGTACCTGTGCCCTATGTCAGTGATCCACTGCCTTACAGAAGACTTTATGAATGTAATTTGGAATACAGATTCTGAATTAAGAAAGTGCTATCTTCTGTACTTTATTAGAAGTATGATTCACTCACTTAAAGAAAATAAAAACACTTCAAATTAATAATATCCTTAAATACCATAATATTAACTGCCTCTTAAGGTATTGACAGTCTTGTTCTACTGTACTGGATTTTAAAAAACTACTTAGGGGTTATTTTGTAATATAAGATTTTTTCCCTCTCTTCATCCTTCTCTGTGGTTCTACCTATCCTTTTTTTTTTAATGCCCTTCCTATCTAATAGAAAGGAGAAGAATAAAACTGAGCCTTAGAGGCACAATGGGTTCTTAAAACAACATAGGACAACTTCCTGCTCTGTTCTCTAACACTTTAGTTGCCTACAGATGGAGAGAGAAAAAGGGACATCACCCCTCTGAAAAACTGTTGGGCAAAATCTAGCAGCAGGTTTCTGTACATGTATATGCAGCAAGCTTAGGCTTTTTTTTGACATACTTTTAATAAGCAGCAATCCAATCCCAAGTTGCTTTAGCAAATGCATTTGCAACCTTCACTTTGCATTGCCTCTTCTTGGATGATTGTGACATTTGATATGTTCTTTTTTTGCCCTCTTTGTCAGCCTGGCTCTTCATGTCAATCCATAGCATTGCATGTGGTTAACTTGACAGATGCAGGAATTTGCTGCCAAGCTTTGGAATGTGTTTTTTCAGCACTGGCATCTGGGAGTCAGATGGTCCTCCTGGCTGCCCCCTTGTCTTGCTGCGTTTTAGTTTTGCTGGGGTCTGGTGTAGCATCACCTGTTGCTATGCTTCCTTTTCTTCCCATATGTCAGGTTCCTCAGATCATGTATGAATGTGAGGAAATGCTCTCGGATTCTGTATGCATTAGCAGATACATTCCTCATAAATGTGTCAGAAGGTAAAAAAAGGTGTCTCTGTTAGGATTTAGAATTAAACTCTTTCTTTGAGTGCATTGTGCCTGTAACTAATATCTGTGTTTGACACATCTCTGAGTTTGTCAAGATGTGTCTTGGAGATAAGACTCATAAGCACTTTTGGGGAGTGAGGGGAGGTTGCTAGAGTTGATTCTCCATTTTCTTAACTTTTCCCCCCTTTTTAAATAATGTAAGCAAATAAGATGGCATTTTCATTTTGATATGTGGCTTACATTTTCATAAACCCAGACGCTTCCCATTTTAGAAGTAAAAGTTGTCTTCATAAAGAAATGATTTGTTTGCTTCCAACTCGTTTTCCCCTCTTTTTTTATACTTCCCATAGCAAATTCTGGATAGTGCACATTTCAGCTTTTGGCAGTCTCTGTAGCAAACCCTTCCAAGTTTAGTTTAGTTACTTTTTTTATGTCAAAAGGCATTTGCATGGGTTTACAGGCAAAATTATGGTTCAACATATTCACATTGTTTGCATGAACAACACTGTTTCATCAGACCATGACACTGGATTTGTTGCCATGTTGCAAAGTTTTGTGGATATGGCTAACTACCTGACTTTTTAAAGGAAAATAGCTCCAGCTGCTGCTTGCAGCTGTGAGGTGATCCTGGCTACTTGCTAAAATTGAAATGAAATATCCCACTCAGCTATGGTAGTAGACATCTATAGAACCAAGCTTAATGCATTGATCATTTCTCTTTTTCAAGTGAAGGCTGTAATTGCAGGTTTTTAAATTTATCTAAGATTTGACCAAAGGGTTTTTACGCAGTATCACAAAAGCAAACCATTATCCACCTGGTGGTAAATTTATGTAGTATTTGACTACTGCAGAGGAGATCCAAAACCTAAGGTTTTGTACTGACTTTTCATGTGGATATTACATTGCTATGTTTGAGTAAGGAAACAAATAAACCAGTACCTAATTTCATATTTTAATTTAATGTATCTTATTTTCTAGCTGTCTGCTCTTATCTAAGATTGAAAGTATGTTAGTGAAAATGTATTACTATAATGTGCTTACCATCTTTAAAAACTTCAAAAGGATCAGTGTAGTTTTATGCCCTTTCTAGCATAAACTGACTTTGCAAATTCCAGAAATTTTTATGTAAGGGACTAATAAAAAGACATACTTTTCCAACTCCTGTGTAAGAATGGATGGAGGATCTACTAAGATTAGTGCAGTGGGAAGTTGGGAGCACAGCTGGATGTTCTGCTTACTGTTATCCACAGAAGAGATTAGTTAAAATGAAAAATGTATGTATTTTCCAGTGTCTTACTAGTATCCATTTTATAAACAGGAAAGCTGTTGGTGGCCACTGTAGAGTGTTAACTCGAAACTGGAAAGAGTCTAGTAACTCTGAGCACCAAGTGTGAACTAGGACAAATTCCCCTTAGATAACTGGCCTGCCATCACTACTGACCCAGCCTGATAACACATGGAAGGAAGTTATCTTTTTCCTACAAGTCACAAATGTTTCATTGTCTCTAGCTGTTCATTAGGAATGCCTGCCAGGAGTGTTCTCCTTAATTCAGATGTCATTTTACATCTTCTTTCTGTCCTTACTTTTTTTAACAGAAAGGATGTGGATACCACCTCGACCTTCTCATGGTGGCAGTGATGCTTGGTGTGTGCTCTATTATGGGATTGCCATGGTTTGTTGCAGCCACTGTCCTCTCTATTTCCCATGTGAACAGCCTAAAACTGGAATCAGAGTGCTCTGCTCCAGGGGAGCAGCCAAAATTCCTTGGAATCCGGGAGCAAAGAGTCACAGGGCTCATGATTTTTATCCTTATGGGCTCATCTGTCTTTTTGACAAGTATTCTAAAGGTAATTTGGGGAAGTAAGGGGAAGTTAAGGAATACTGCACTGACCATGTCACTGTTGTTTCTGTATCATTTAATGAATGCTCTTTCCAGGCACATTACTGACTAGCATAATGTTACACAATGAGAGTCTAAAGTGGAATTCTAATTTTCCTTAATAAAGTACCTAGGGACTTCCAGCATTTTGTAAACAAAAACCATGTAATGAAAATTTGGCCTGACTGAAGTCAAAGGGAATTCTGCCATTGAGCTGTAGTAGATGAAAGTTAACACTTTGTCAATACTTTGGGCCCATTTGCAAATTATCATGAAACAGTCTCGTAATATATACATAAATATACCAATATAAAATTTGTTTTAAAATTTTTTTTAAAAATTGTGATTACTGAGTAACTTAAAAATATTTTCACAGTTGCAAGAGAAGTTCCATGGTTCGTTTCTTGGAAATGAACATGAAAATTATCTCATGCTTCCTGCATACTCAACACAGCTCACCAGTGTCTTGAAAATGAGTGTCTAGTTACATGCATATATAATGCCATGTGTACACTTAGTACTTTTTAAAGAATTATCTGGGCTCTATGAAATCAGTGAGAGTTTTGGCACTGGCTTTAGTAAAATCAGAAATTAGCCTTGCCTATTGTCACAGTGGAGGTAATAAGCCCTTAGAACTTGTACTTCACAGCAGTATTTTATTAAGTGTATCATAAAGCCTTCACTTTGAAAACACACAGAACATGCATTTTGTGCATTCAGTATCTCTAACAGATACTTACCTATGGACATACTCCTTGACCTATGCAGTGTACGCTGGGAACCTGAACATTTAAAATAGTCTCTTACAAAACCATTCCATATAATCTTTCACTCATTTTTAAATGCTTACAGCACAAAATATTTATTTTAGCAGTAAGAAGTATTTTGTGTCTCTCCAACATTTTTATGAGCAGCCTTTTAAGTAAAGAATTTAAGTATAAATTAAGATTTACATGTTTTTTTGTAGTTCTGTTAATTTTATTAATAGAGAATAAAGTATGTTGTAATAACTGGCCATGAGAGAAAAATAAAACTACAGAGCCAGATTATTCTTTTGCTTTATACTCTGAGAAACATTATTAATTTATAATTGAGTGACTCTGAATTTACAACTTGTCTGATTAATGCAGGCATATGGCACTTTGTATTTCAACTGTTTTGAATGTCTTTCTAGAAGCATTTGAAATTGTTAAGTGGTATTTAATATGCTCTTCCCTTTCTCTGCTTGTTTGTGCAGTTTATTCCTATGCCAGTGCTTTATGGAGTGTTTCTTTACATGGGTGCTTCATCTCTAAAGGGAATTCAGGTAAAATGGATTTATGATGAGTGTGTTACTGATGATGCTTTCTATAAAAAATATAGCTGTTCTATTATATTATTGTATTAGCTTTTGTGTATAATCTTAAAGGAATGTTGCCAACCTTAAATTTTTGAAAGTGATTTATTTAAAAAGGAAAATGGATTCTCTCTAAATAGAATATTGCCTTTTGATAATGTACTCCATTTTTTTTCCCTATTTTTTGGGTGCTGATTTTTCTATTCTCTCTTGTTATCAAGGGACTTTTGTCTGAGCCTAAAAACTGAGCAATAACTATCAGGGGCTCTTCCCTCTCTGCTCCCTCCCCATTCACTTGCTTGCATGCTGCCTATTCAGCTTCCAGGTTCTTTTGCAGGGCTACACTTGACCTTGAACTTTGCCTTTAGGGCTAACTTGCCCTAAAACTAACATAAGTGAAATTTTGGAGGCCTTCCCTGTGCAAGTAAACACTGCAGGCAGGGAGGGAAAGGGAGCTGTTGCAAGCCACAGTACTTCAGGGATGAAGGGTCAACTCTAGTGGAAGGGCAGAATTCCTGCAGTGGCCTTAAGTAGGAGCAGCTGGCAGAAACCAGGCATTCCAGCAGTGGGGCTGGGGTTGGTGTTGGGATCCTGTGTACTATTGCTCCAGCATTAAATGGCACAGTGCCAAATCCTTTAGCCCACGAGGCACCGACACACCTTCCAAGGCAATTGAGAAAGAACAATCACACGGTGAAAACACAAGTTATACTGTGCAAAAGGTCAAGTACAAAAAGCAAAGAAAATATCTGATTGTTTCTTTCATTATATTTGATTGCAAATTACCTCCATTTATAGGCAAAGCTGGGAATATTTTTTTTTTGGACTAGTGGTCTCTATTCAGAGACTTTTTTTATAACTTTGCCTATCTCTTGTCATTTGGGTTGATATTCTAAGAAGTGTAGTTTGGCTGCCTAGCTCTTATCCTTTGGGTTGATATTCTCAGAAGTGTAGTTTGGCTTTTACTGAGGTTTAAATAATTTCAATTTAATATGGTTCAGCTGTTTCTCAGAACAGGGGTATGAGAAAGTACACTACTGAGGAGTGTTTTTAAGGCATGCTGAAATCTGGCTATCTTTACTTGGAAAAGTGATGGCATCCCCCTCCTTATCTCCCTCCCCCATGCTGGGACAGGGAATGGAGATTTGATAAGATGGCTTTTGTGGGAGGATGTGCTTTTTGCTGCTTCTGTGAAAAAGAAATCTGCTCAAATCTGGCCAAATTATAAGCCTTTAAAAAAATGCAGTTTGCACATGCTCAGTAAAAATTTCCAAAACTTGACATTGCTGAAGGCAATGAATATAGCATAGCTCATCCATGCAGGGAGAATTGGTGTATCACCATCACTACTGTGCCATGATACAAGTCTCTGAGGTCAGTATGGAGCCAAATAGGCCTGAAAAACAGGAACCTCTCACATACATCCCTAGCAGCCTGGCAGGCAGCTTTCTGGCATTCCTTTTTTTTCCTTTCCCGTTTCTGGTTTTGTGAATAAAGTGAAATATAGAGAAGAAAACAGCCTAGGATAAAGTGTCTGGTGAAGTAAAAGAAAATTTCCTGTTAATTTATAGGAAATAGAAGACAGAAGAGGTCCCTCCATGAGCAGCCTTTTATATGCTCAAGGAGGCAGAGCTCTGTTGTTGAAAAACAAGCCTAGGATGTATTAGGAAAGCAGTGTGATAGTGCATATGCCCAACAGGATCAACCAGCTTCCATTCAGTTTGATTCACAATTGATTCACCACCACTCTGAAGTCTGGCTTTGCCTGACATTAGGAGTTCATGATCAGCAGTATTATTTTAAAGCATAATTAGCAGTATTATTTTAAAGCAACCACCTTCTTTGAGAGTAACATACAATGTGGTGTGAACAGGGTATTTCCTGCAGTATGGCCACACAGAATGTAATTCAGCAGAATTTAATGTCTCAGCACATGAGCAGTACAATCTAAGCAGACGTGTGTTAAAATGGAAAGGAACTGAAGTATGACTAACTGAGTAACCAAACTTTGCTTAAAATGTTTTTCATTCTTACACTGGTGGCTCAGTGGGGGAGAAGATGAGTTCCTTGCCACTGCTGGACTGGTAGAGATTAAAGGCTTGTGACTGTAACTGAGGTAGTCTCTTCTGTGCTGCTGAAATGATGTAGTTTTTGCTTTTAGAATAACAAGCCAGATTCTTTGGATATTCAGGATCTCTTAGGCAGTGTGTGAATGCCAGCATAGATGATCCTACACTTCATTTTCATCCAAACTTTTAAATTTTTCTCTTTCAGCTTTTTGACAGGATAAAGTTATTCTGGATGCCTGCAAAGCATCAGCCAGATTTTATTTATCTAAGGCATGTTCCTCTTAGAAAGGTCCATCTCTTCACTATAATTCAGCTGAGCTGTCTTGTGCTTCTCTGGATTATAAAGGTTTCAAGAGCTGCCATTGTCTTTCCTATGATGGTATGAAATCTTTTTATTTCCTCTAAAAATCCTTTGTCACTTGTGGGTAATTATTATTGAAGTAAAAATAATTTTGGGCAGTAATTATTGCTTTGATTCTGTGTTCAATGACAATTTATAATGTATTAAGTAAGGAAAACTTTGCCATTTATCCTCTATTTTGAGTCCTGTGTGTGGATATCTCAATTTATATTCTCTTAGGGGAAATTCTTCTCTTGAAGAAAAAATACTAAAACTTAATTGGTATTTTTTATTTAAGGAATAGTACTCCATCCTGTTACAGAAAGAACATTCACCTATTAAGGAAGACTGTTCATTGCACTGAGGAGCTTAACAGTTCTTCATCTTGGTAGAAGTAAATGTGGTCTGCTCTGTGATTTCTCTCTGATTATTTCACTAATAGAAAATAGAAGATATTTACTGACCTCAGTGGTTGCTAAATGCTTCAAGCCATACTTCATTTGAACAAAGGAATAGCAGCTGTTGGCTTATTCAAATTAAAGAATTAAATTATTCTAGCTTCAAACTGGTCACTTTTGAAACTATTCCTCTACATGTGCATTTGTCCGTTTTACTTGCTTAATTTCCTAAATCTTTGAATTCATATCTTTGCAGGTCCTGGCTTTGGTATTTGTCAGAAAACTCATGGATTTCTTTTTTACCAAGCGGGAGCTCAGTTGGTTAGATGATTTGATGCCCGAGAGCAAGAAAAAGAAACTGGAAGATGCTGAGAAAGAGGTGGGTCATGTCTTCAAGCTTTTTTGTGTGTAGCAATATATCAATTTCTCCTTCAGACATTTAGAGAAAATTCTGTAAGTAAGGCACATTCCATGCAACAGGCAGACTTGTTATCAGTATCTACATGTAATATTGTCATATTTTGCATAAGTGCTTTTAAGGTTACAAATCTGATAAGGCTTAGGTGGGGATGCATTCTTAGGGTGCCATACTGTCATATAAAATATTATCCACAGTGCTCCTAAGGATTGCTTCTGAGACCCCCTCAGGTGGTGTCTGTAGGAAAGCCCTCAGATGCCTGGGGCACTTGGATGCTGCCCTGGGCTGGGCCTCGTCCCTGCAGGAGATGCTGAGAAATGCAGAATTTAAGGCCTGTGGATGTCCCAGCTGCCTCTGAGCCTTGCACAGGGCACACAGCATCCCTCTGTGCCCTCCCTGCTCAGCAGTGCCATGACCCTGGGCAGTGTCCCAGTTACACTCTGGGCTGCTGCAGAAACAATTTACTTTCACTTTGTAAAGAAAAGGTCAGTCATACTGCTAACCCCTTTAACCAAATGCTCAGACTCTACATCCTGTGGTATTACCACCCATTTGGCTGTTTCAAATCTGGACTCCTCATCTTATTTCAAAGAATATGCTTTTCAGATAATTTCTTATCAACTAGATATGGGACAGATTCTTACGTATTTCCACTCAGAATGTTCCTATATTTTGACTGTGAAACATTGATCTGATTGTAGCTTTCTAACCAATTTTGTATCTATTTTATAGTATTTTTATCTAGCTGTTGCTTCATGAATTGCTTGTTTTAGTATCATATAAAACTGTGGGGATATAAAGTAACTTTATGTGTAAGGGACACACACATCCTTTGTCCATGGTATCAGCCACCTGATCAACGCCAGCTGCGAGGAAACCTCAGTACTGGGCCCAAATAAATGAGGGACAAGTCTCAATGGTGAAACACCAACTGCTAGAGCAGTAGATGGACTATATGAGTGCTGGGATGTTATAAACGGGATTCAGGTGTCCTGCATTGGCACTTTTGAATAGTTCCACAGTGTGAGCAGAGGGAGGTGAATACACAGATGATGCTGTGTGGGGACAGTTGTGCCCATGACCTCTACGATGCTCTTTGACCTCTGCAAAAGCCCAGGACCCATGAGACCTAAACTTTTTCGCAGCTACAGGGGTGCTGCAAAAAATTACACAATGTGGATGGATAAATCAACAAATTATCCTTAAAGATGCCCTGAGATGTGATCATCCCTGAGATGTGATCCAAGACCAGTGAGATGTGTGTGTTAAGGATTCCTGTTAGTAGGTTTATTCAGAGAAACAGGACATGAGCTAATAATTTGAAGGTGTAACTATACAAACTAGATTTCTCTGCCTTTGGGATTGATTCTTCTGTGGCCTTTGACAACTCCCTGCCTCATCTGTAACCTGGAGAACTCTTAACTTTGATTTCCTTGACACATTCAACATACTGTCATGGAATATGTTTTGGGGAAAAGATTTTACCTATGTCATAAGCATCATGATGATTATTTACTATTTAGTATGTGCCTGTAAAACTACCAGGCTGAAATTAAAATATGTGAGTCATTGTTTTCTCCCTTGAATCAAAGCAGACCAGAGAGTTGTTTCACCACCGTTTCTGTTGTCATCACAATTCAGAGTAACCAGAAGTAACCAAGGTAGCTCTCTTGTGAGTCTGGTTATTGAAAAGAATTCCTTGTTATCCCTATGTTTTGGTTATATGTCACTTTCCTTCCCTTGCTTGATAGGATGGCATCAGAAAACATAACTGGGAAAATCTACTGGTGTTACTTTATTTCATTCACTGTCTATTTTGAGAGGTTATTTTTACATATTTTGGCATTTCTAAATATTTAGAGCTATTATTAAAACTGTTTAACTGTCAAAAACTTATGAAGCTGTGAAGCCTGGAAATGACAAAATTAACTAGTAATAAAAAACTTCTGACATGTAGCCTAAGGAATTAATTGGAGAGTTGCTATCACACAGCTTTTAAAAATAGAAGTATTCTACCCACAAGAATATTCAGAAATATAGTTGACAGGATCTGAAACTTACTTGATTGGATCCTAATTTCATCACTTAAGTTGTTTTTATATTTTTAGGCCATGTTTTTCCAGGGCTTTTTACATTTATAGTGGATATATGTGCCTTCTCCTCACAGACCTCCTTTGGAAGCCACTTTGATGTTAATCAATTAAGTCTTTCTGAGACAAGAATGAACAAAGGAATTTCCCATTTGAAGAAAAAAAGTATCATTACTTTTGAAATAGTTGTAGTAATAAAGCATAAAAGAAACAAATTTCTGAGCAGAGAGAACTTAAATTCTACTATTTTGAAAAAAAGTACTGGCTCTTGCAGCTTGTACCAAAAATCAGTGTATATGGTGCATGTGGGGCTTTGATGATCTGCCAGAAAATGATAAACTCTCTTTCTGGGAGAGCCAGCTCATGCTTTCAGACAGGCACTGATGAAAACGGTTACAAAGCCATCTATCAAGGGAAGAAAGCTGTGGAGGTCTCTGGGTGTCTGTTGGGCTCACACACACTGCAACAATTCAGAGCAGGATTTGGTGGTTACCTTCCCACCAAGGCTTGTTAACCTCCTAGCTGTGGTTATCCTGACCTAAGGGGTGTGGAAATTGAGAATCCTCCTGTGGAGGTCTTGTTTTCCTTTGTTCTTGCAGGCAAGACATGGTGCTTGAGAGGTGTTGCATTCTTCTCCTCTCCTGCTAAGACAGATTTACTAAATTTGTAATTATTTTACATAAAGGTTTTTGGTAGATTTATCTCCTAGTTCTCTTCAAGTGAAAACTGATTTTGGGTGTCTTGTTTCACTACCTTTTGCAGAAATAAAACTTTAACAGTATTAAATCTGTGTGTGCAAACTTAATCTTCCCTAATTCTTGCATGTAAACATCCATGCATATACCTTGTTATCAGTGTTACATAAAATTCACCAGACAGTTGTTCACTCACTGTTACTAATTTTCCCCTTTATTGTTATAAAAGAATACTCTATTTGGCACTGGAAAATAGCATTAAGTGTTTTAAAATAGGTTTTAAATGTGAACTATTTAAATTAAAAGAGTTGAAAAGTATCTTATGCTAAGAACTTCAAATAAATACTTAATGTTAAAGAAAATGGAAAGATGATTACAGTTCACAGATTTCACTTTTCCCAATTTCCTATGCTGTCTCATGTCTAAACTCCTTCGTTCTAGGAAGAGCAAAGTATGTTAGCAATGGAAGAGGAAGGGACTGTTCAGTTACCACTAGAAGGACATTACAGGTAAAATATACCTTTCCTCTTCTAGGTGAGTTGCAATTAGATAAAATAAACATGCCACAATATTTATTCTTAATGTTCACTGAATGTCAGGAGGATGTTTGCCTGGTACAGAATCATACACTGCAGCATTTAACAAGGTTAGCCCTTTTCTAGTCTTTCCCCATCATCTCACATTCCCTAGGAAAAAGACACACTAGTTGGAAGTTTTCCATTGGGCAGGACTGCAGGATCAGGCTGTTCACAATCAAGTTTGGCTTCCTGGTACAACAGTGCAAAAGGAAAATGCAGAGCAGGTCAATGGAAATATTCCCCTTCACTCTGATGCAAGCAGGGATCCAGGGAAGGTTTTGAATGCACTGCAGAAAAACTGGGTTCTTTCAGCATTACATTCTAAACCATTCTAATTAAGATCCCATTATGTAAGATAATGAGTGAATCAAGAGCTGTCCAGGGTAGATATGGCATAATACAGGGTGGACACAACTCAAAAAGCATGAACATCTAGGTTATACATTGTAGTAATACATGTTGGCAGCTCATAAGAAGTGAATGTAATTTAAAGTTGTCAGAAAGAAATTCTTAATAAAAGCTTTGAAATCTCTGATGACAGTAACCTCTGCATTAATGTGAGTTCATAGGAACACCATCCCAGAGTGGCCTCCTCTCTAACATTTTAACCCAAAGTTACCCAAATGTCTCCTAATGCAAATCAGCGCCTGTGTCTGTGAAAAACCCCAGCCTATTCCTACTCTAGTAATGGTCTGGTTTTCCCCTTGTGTTGTCCATACCTTTTGGTTCTAATTTGTATTAGCAATATGTAGCTTAGTTTATCTTGCAGTGTGATCTCTATTGATCTACATCGTGTGCTGACGTTGGCAGAGCTGCCTGGATGATCCCTGACACTGTAAGGGTTGCAGTCCTATAGCTAAAAACAAGGGTCAAGACATTGGTTGTTAAAGTGGTTCCCCAAAACACACGACACCAAGTTTACTGGCATTTACTGAATGCCAAGTATATGTAACCATGAAGTCAGGAATAATGTACAGGCAACCCCTTAAAACATTTAAGACTTTATTATTCTGAAGTGTATAAATACATGTTTGGAGCAGTCCAGGTAAAGCAAAGAGCATAACGGCTAAAAAGTGCTACTTAAGGCTGCTGATTAGTTTGTTTAATTTGGGCTTTTTTTTTTTTAGATCTCTTAAATATTTTATTTTCTTTAGGCTTTTGATTGCTTTTAAAATTGTTTTAAAAGTAGGTGGAGTTTCAGAGCACGAGTAGGACTTTTTGGGATTCCTGTTTAATCAAACGATGCCACTATAATGCTGTGAGATAATGGGCAACATTTAATTTCACACTTCTTCATATTTCTCTTGCTTATTAGTTGGGAGTGACACAATACATTTTAGTGATGTTACTGTGATTAAGTGCTATTGGAGGAAGAAAATACTAAAAAACTGCTAAGATGTTCTAAGAGAGTAAATAATTGTTCAGGACTTTTGAAGTTTAACATAATTTCTTAACTTACACTGCACTTAATTATTGTCATCACTATCTGTTTTCAAGGGCTTTAATTAAGTTAATAAATAACAAGACTTATTGCTTATTGTTTTATTGTGTATTTACTTTCATTCTTATCTAGAGATGACCCATCTGTGATAAACATTTCTGATGAAATGGCAAAAACTGCTGTGTGGAAGACATTGTTGATAACCTCAGAGAATGCAAAAGATAAGGAGTCAAGCTTTCCTTCTAAAAGGTCTTAATTTTTTTTTACTTCATCATACTTTATATATTGACGTCGAACCAATATTAGAGTATTTTGCTAGGGATTAGAAAGATTTCTAGCATTTTGCAGTTTTATTTCTTATGTCCAGTCATAATATTCTGAGCTCAAAACACAAATTCACTATTTATTTAAAAAAAAAAATCACAAATATTTGCATGGTACTTAGTTATGCTCCAATGGACAATGAAGTTGAGCATGCCTGATGCTTGTGTAATGAACCACCAGCCTCCACCTGGATATTGCACAACAGCTGTTGTGTTTGTTCTGCTTGCTTTTGTTCTTTCCTCTTGAAAAAGAAGTGATCATCACTGCCCTGGAAATAGCTGTATGAAGAACCCAGTACTCTGAATGCAATCTAATAATATTTGGAGTGAAAATAATTTTATGATTGCATCATTTCTTTATATTTTTCTGCCTACTTCACTTGTACTCAAAACAGTTAAATAATTTTAAATTTTGGTCCAGTAAAATTAAGCCACAATATTTTATCTATGCTACAGAATTACTCAGAATAAGAAAATATTAAATTCAAGCACAGTGTGATTTTTTAAGAGAATTTTTTCCTCTGCTTCAATGAATTTAAAATTTAACTATTTTCTATTTAATTGTTTTGTATCACACTTCTGCCATAAACTCCCCTTCCTAATCACTCTAGAAGCTGATTCCCCAGAGGTAAGACCCTGTCCCCAACTTTTTCCTTGATTGTGTCTTCCAGTTTAAAATGGTGTCACCTTGGAACCCAAATGAGTTCAATTTTTGTGGTTTTTGGAGTGACAGAATGAAATTTCAAACAGGAATGTAAAATGCCTTAATTTAAGTCCCAAATATTAAAATTTGAAATTTACTCTGTATTTAAAATAGAAACTCTAGATGTAGTGTATTTAAATGTCAAACTGAATTTATTCCTAGTCATCTTATTTAAAATACAGAATTACATTCTGCTGATTTCTAAATCTACTTTTCAAAAGCTCCATGTTTGAAACAGCTAGTCATTGTTTCAAGATGAATAGATGCAGTAAGAGAATATTTGTAGTGATACAAGTTTAATTTTGTCCCCCCCAAATAGCATGCTGCCTTTCAGAGTTGTTTCTTTCCCTGTGCAATATAAACAAGACTGAGCAGTTGATGACCAGAGAACCTTAATTTCAGACACCCATGGAGCAGCCCACTAATGTGGCCATTTTGATGGTATTTCACCGACAGTCTTAAAATAGTGTAGTTCTTCTTTGCCTTCCACCCTGCACACGGGCTGAGAAGGATCCTGTCACTGAAATCAGAGTGGTGCGCAGGAGAGGGAAGTACTGGAGGGTTTTCTTACATCAAGTGCCTCTGCTGTCCAGGCTGTGAAAGCCCAGAGAAAGAGAAGAACCTGATGTGGTACATTCACAGCCCCTGGGTACACAGGAGCTGTAATTCCCCTGGTGGATGTTGCTTTCTTTGATGGTATGACAGACAAGGTAAACACAACCCTCTGAACAAAGAGCATCCACATAGATTGTAGCTCAGATAAGAGATGTAGCCTTTCCACTGCAGTAAAATAGAAACTAATTTTCTAAAGATCTCATTTTCAATCTGTTCTTTTATCTTTGCTCATGAAAACAAAGACTCAGGAGGAAAAATTTTTCTGGTTTTAGGTATGAGTGTCCTGTTGTAAAGGAACAGCCTTAAAGACTCTGAAATCCTGCATTTTTATGTGCTCTAGCTTGTCTCAGATTCTGAGAGAGGAGTAAATTCAAAGAACTTTAACCTTGAAAGGCTTTCTTACTGATAAGCAAAGCCATAGGCAACTTTAATCTTAAGTCATATTAGGGATAGAACTACACAAACCATAATGCATGTATCATTACATGAGGATATGATTCAATCTTAGGTACTTACCAAGGAAAAAAGTTTGGAATTGTATCAGTTGTAAGGATAATTTTTGCAAATGATCAAGATCAGCAGTATTAGATTACACAATTCCCTTAGTGAAGGGAATTCTCATTTTGAAATAAATTTTATTGATGCCTTCTGAAGATCAACTTCATAACATTTAGCATTTCACTTACTGCTGTCAGGTTTGTTTTCTTATATTCCAAAATATTAAATGGGGATAATTAAATTATGATAGTGTACTATGATTTTATGTAATGCCTTTTATGCAAGTCATTGACCAATTAACAACATAGGGTGATTTCTGGAATACATAAAATCTGGAAGTTTTTAATAGTAATTAAATACTGAATTGACTTGGCCAATTATAAACTAAGATCATCTACAAAGAGAGATTTTAGGCAGGAAGGGTTTATACAAATGACTTCCCAGTCTGATGCATGGATAATTTCTATCATAAGATGTGCCCTGGCCCTGATCCTGTGAAACAGCATAGTGTGAGAGAGTTCTTACATCTCAGGCTCCTGAATGTTTTTAAGTGTCTATAAAGGGCACTTTAATGCCTTTAAAGTGAGATTCTAGCAAGTTGCCTGGTGACAGAGGCACCTGAACATTATAATTTTCCGAACTTCCTTTTTCATTTTTAAAATTCCTAGGGACCTCGAGGTCTGCTTTTGTGCCTTTCTTGGCAGAATTGAACACCAAAGCATGTATGAAGCACAGCCGTCTTTGGTACATACAAACAAACATTCCTCTGTCTTTGGTTATAATATTAAGCCCTTCAGAGAGCAATTTCAAAGCAAATGCATTACATCTGACCATGAGCAGGAGATAGAGTTAGCTGGTCTTTTAAAGTACGGGAGAAAGAGGCATCTGTCACTTTGTAGATGGTATGAGTGAGTTCTCTTTTCTACCTGAAGATATGAAAATCCCACATTCCAGACCTTTCTGCTGAGGCTTGTTAGACTAGTCCCTTGGTAGGGAGAAGGAGAGCCCCAGCTCCTTTACAGATCCACCAGTGATGTGTTTTCCTGGCAAAAGACTGGACTTGTCCTTTTTTTTTCAAATTTCTCAAGGCATTAAAGCCCACATCTGCAGGAGCTGCTCTGAGATGTGAATCCTAAATAGAAGGAAGACTTTCCTGGTATCACAGAGGCACCTAAAACGTGGAAATATTATACACTGTAAGGCACACAACACCTCAGTGTTTACTTTTACTAAGCACAGGTAACTCCCTGCCTGCTGTACTGCTGCACTTTCAATTCATCCCTCTCCGGAATTTGTTTGCATACCCTTTGTGTGCAGAAAGTGTAACATACCCAATTCTATCACTGTTCTACAGAAGGTGACAGATTTGGCAGTTGAAGTGGCAGAAGTTGGTATTCTTTAGCTATTTCCATTAACACCTCTGGAAGCTGCCATAGGCATAGAAAGTAAGCTTTGGCTGAACTGAATAGTATCCTTAAAGCAATTTTTATGTGAAGAAAAATGTCAAATGATTGTAGAATTGTGCATGAATCACCTTAAGAATTTGAGAATTGATCTTGCTTTCTTTAAGCCTTGTGTAACTCAGCCTATTTCTCATTCATTCTAGTTAAGGAATTATTCCCATGAAACCTGGTAGGTTATGTGCTTGCTACAGGTTTGTTCTCAGAACCATCTGGTCTTTTTCAGATACCCTGCCACTCTTTGTTGAAGGCTTGATTTGCCTGTGTTGTGGAAGCCTCTTTGCATTTTCATACTGTGATTGAGACTCATTGGAAGAACATTACTTTTTATTTATTTACACTGTTGTAAATTAGGACCCTCACACACACAAAAAAGTCATCTGCTTTGCACGTACAATGCTTTCTGTAGGCAAATCAGCATTGTTTTAACTGGGAAAAAAAGCTGAATCCAAATTTGAACTCTAGTTCAGAGTTCTGTATGATACGGCTTTTGTGTGATTTTTCAGGCTTTTTTTTTCTTTAATTTAAAAGTAATTTCTTTATAATGTGTACATGAGGAAGTATGTGTTAAACTCCAAATGGGGAGTATTGTCTCTCCCCATCCTCCCCAGACCTCTGTTCTCCCCAGTCAAGACTGAAAGCCAAATATTAGTTGGATATTGGCTTGCACTACCCTAGTTCAGAAACACTCCTTCTAAATGTACAGTGAACAAGAGAATACATATTAAAGACAAGAAATACTCACTGTGACCTCTTGTTTGCTCCATTTAAGAATGTGCTGTTTTTGTCTGAGAACTGTACCATTACCATTACTTAGTAAAATAACAGTTGTATTTGCCAAAAAAGAAAAACAGAAGTGGCTATCTTTGCTTGCATGCTGGCTGACTTGTTTCTGTACATCTTAAGTTCTTTACCTACCTTGTTGCTAAAATGCTGGCTGTTTTCTGCACCGTTCAGCACAGAAATTTTCACTTGCTTTCCCAGTTTGTGCCATGAAGCATGAAAAATAAAGTAAAATATCTGTGCAATGTTAGTTTTCAGATAGATAGTTTTTATTTATATATGTGATAGTGCTACTATAACTCTCATTTTTTGTTTGTTTCCCCTTTCATTTCCTAGTGCTGAAATCAGAAAAGAGAAGAAAGCTGACTCAGGGAAAGGTGTTGACCGGGAGACTTGTCTATGACTTGCTCTTCAAGTAATTTTTTTACAAACGATTTAAAGGAGTGCCACAACCACTAAATATAAATTATTTACCTTGTAACTTTTGTCTTTCATCTCAAACTAGCACAGGTAATGTAGTGCAATACTTGTCCCATTCCACCTTGTCTACCTTGTCTAGTATCAATGTAAATGTCTGCAGTAGCCAATGCAAAAAATCTTTGTGTTCGTTGCTGATCTTGGCCATTTATCAGTACTCGTATCAGAAATGTAAGAAGCAAAGTTTCTTTCAAATTCAACTTCCCTGTTAATAGGTTTGTACTGTATTTTGCTACTTTTTCTGTGTGAGAATACTTAATAATCTTGATTCAAGATGAACTTGAAAACCCTTATTCCAATTTTTTTTTTTTAATCCCTAACTAGCAAAGGATTTCAGGAGACCCAAACTGGCAAGCAAACAGTAAAAAGTTTACAAAATAACAACTGATCTGACCCTGTGAATAAACTAACAAGGATAATCCTCTCCTCCTTAATCTGTCCTTTTGAAGTCATGGATTACTTTGGCAATGTAATTGCAGGGTCAGATTCTGTATTTGTGAAGTTTTCCTTGATTTAATACAGTGTATTTAATATTAAAATTTGTATGTAACTGGAANTTCTCACCTTAGCTAAAGAACACCACCACATCCTTTGATGTGAAACATGGGTACAGTATTTCTTAAAATGCAGTCTGTGATTACAGTATCTTGTATTGTATGAATGTTGCCATGGTAGGCCAAACAAATGCATTTTGTCATTAATCAGTCCATTATTTTATAATAGGGAAAATTTTGTAGATACAAACTATACCCCACATGCAGTTTTATCACCTGCCCAATGATCTTCCTCTTTATTACCTAAAATTCAGCCAGATAAAGGGCGTATTTATATTGTCTTCTCTCTAATAACAACTGAAAACCTCTTAGTTTCAGAGACTGTGTAATACTTAAATGGGCATCCTGCTGTTGTTTTGTTACAGCTCTTCATTATTCCATCAAGTACATATTGATTAAAAGATAAAAACAACATTGCAAAGTAAAATGTGGCTTTAAGGCTATTACATTTTTCGTAACTGACTTTGTTACTGCCCGATTCTTCAAGCTGTTCTTTTGTGTAAAAGACTGCGAGATTAGGTTTTGAATGAATAGGAATGTGGAGCTAAAGTTTTACTGTGTTATTTGGAATTCACTGATTTTTAAATTTTTTAAGATAAATTTTTAAATTATTAAAATGAAGGCTAACTCTCAGTATTATGCTGTAACTTTGAATCCTAAAAATAAGAATTGTAGTCTTGCAATCTTCTTAAGAACTCATCCATAGAGCTCGAACATTCCCCAGCTTTTCAAAATATGCTAATTTTCTATACAGTTCACGAACAACTCTTCTCATCCAGCACACTTAAAGTATTCCAATGCTTTTGTGTATGTGAGTGTGTATGTTTTAATACTTTAGCCATAAATAATTGCATTTTGCTGCAAACTTATTAGGGTCACTGTTCTAAATTTACCTTAGCATTATCAAAGCCCATTAAAAGCCATTTTTATGGAGAAAAAAAATCTAATGGACACAAAGAAGGATTTACATCTAATTCAATGTTTGTAAATGTAAATTTAGGAAAAAAAAGCTGATGCATTAAGGTTAAATGCTTTGTTTTGTGTACTTGATGATAAATTGTAAGATTCCAATTGTTTTAAGGTTAGTATAGAAGCTCAATACTGGTTTGTCCTGAAAGCAGCCTGATGGTGTTTTAACATGTTGCTGACTTTGTTACAGATAATGTATACAATCAAAATGTATTAGCTTCACTTGACCAACTCTTAGAATATTAAGAAATCAGTGTATTCAATGGCATTCTGTATTTCTGTTCAGTATTTCAGAGTGGTTTTATTTTAAAACACTCTGATTTTGCGTGAATTTAAGTGCTTTTCCAATGTTAATCTTAACATTCTGAAATCACACACAATATTAAGCAGATGTAGTGCTATATTTACTTCTAATTTCATATTCCTGGTCAAAATTACTCAATTTCTTGGATGTAATTTATTACAAAAGTTTATGTGTACATGTGAATAGACTATTGTGTTTTTCACAATTAAGATATGTTATGTGAAAATAAATATTTATCTTAACTAATTTTCAATTTTATTTTTATATTGCAAAACCCAGAGGAGGTTTGCAATATCATGCGGTATTTGAAATGTCTACCTGACCTGAATGTGCTTCACAAATGAATGCGTGGTAGAGCCCAGTATGGCTCCCTTTCCAAGTGGAATCTCACTGGAACGTGCAAGGCTGTGAGTGTTGGCTCCCTGGGTGGAGTTGATGGTGATGTACTTGGTCTGACCTTAACAGTAAGAGCGACACAGGGGATAGCTCAGAGCTCACCTGTTCCAGGAAGAGAATGGGAGAGACTCTCCCAGTGAGATGCCAGAATCATTAAGGTAGGTCAGATGCAAAGAATTGCATCTTAATGAAAGACTTACTTAGACTCATTTCTAGTTTCACTTGTTTTTTTCAATGTTTCCTTGATTATACTGATTCTTGCAGTTATTTAATGAGAGCCTGGTGGAAGTAGCTTTTTTGGATTACAGAAACACGTTTTTTGTCTTTATGACAGTGTGCTAACATTAAAATAAATCCCAGCTTCTTATTTACCCTTGCATACACACACCACCTCGAAGTTCATAATGATAATATTTTTTTTTGCTGGGATCTACCTTACACTTGATTTAGGTTTCTTTGCCTTGAATGAAAAGAATGAGAGATGTGATGATATAACCTCTTGGGCACAACTGACAGCCTGTAATCCTATAGAACTTTAAACAGTGGTGCCAGTCTACATTAGAGCCACTACTTCCTTGAACCCAAGATGATATTTGTAAAACTCAGCTCCAGTGTGTTTCAAAAAAATCCCAACAAAACAGAACAAAACCACCCAACATCTTATTTTGTGAGTTAAGGAATTGTTAGTTTGTGAAAACAAAACCTGATATTCTGTTTGAGGCTTTCTCATTTAAGGACAAGCTGCACAAAGTGTCTTAACATTCTCCCCCATGCTTTATCTGTCTGCATGAGTACTTCTACATTCACACCTAATGTCACTAATAACCCACAATACCGACATAATCAGATGCTGGCATGTAATATCAAGAAGCTAAGTGTTAGATAATCATGTCACACTCCATTACATGATACCATTACACAAAATCAGAAGCTTCACTGTAAGTCGTCCTCGAAATTAATGGGGATTTAAAAAAAAATTCTAGCTTTTTTTTTCTGAAGCAACATTTTCAATTACATGGACTACACCTCCTTTCATAAATTAGTGTCTTTGTTATTTTAAAGCATTTTTTAGTACAAGTGGATGGCATTTTTTCTATGCGAAACTGAGAAAACTACTGTAATAGATGGAGAAGCCTACCTGGAGTGCTGGAAATAAAGCAGACATTTATTGGTAGGCTGTAAAGGAAAGCAGTTATGCCAAAGAACACGTTCAAAGGAGAGTGGGAGAGCCTGGAGAGTCCAGCCCTTGCTTTAAGTGACTGCTAGTTCACATTGTAATGTTTTATGTTTGTACAAGAAACAGTTCCTATGCATCAGTACATGAGCAACTTCACATTAAAAAAATGGGGGTCTTGTCGAGTTCCCAGAGGAGATTTTACAGTGCAGATTCCCAGAGTAGCAGCCTTTTTTACTATAAAATAAGCAAAAATCACCCTACTATATGATAGCACACAAAGAAATTCAGTGCCATTGGTTTGATTAGGTATCATTCAAAATCTTGGTGAAAGCTGGCTACGTGCTTTCCTTGCAAGGGTTCTACAACTGTAATACAAGAGATTGCAGACAAAACACACCAACTTCAGGAACTGCAGTATAAACAGTGTTTCATTCTGCACATAAAATATTAACACTGCAGTATTCCTGATACCGATTCTAAAAAAATAATTATCAAACCTTACAGAATTTCTGCAAAAACGTTTCTTTATTCTTTCACAGAAATTATCCCAGGGTTCATTTTTGATGGAAACATTATTATATTTTTATTCTGCAGCTGATCGCCATGGGACATTTTTATCATTCATTACCCTGCTATACAAACTAGAATGTTTCTCTTTTAGACTGAAATATCAAAAGGTAATTACTCAAGCAAGTACCATCCTTCCTAGAAGTCTGCAACATCATTCTGGTGATGTTAAGACCTAATTAAACACAATCAATAAAAATGCAATAGTTGCTTGGCAACAGGAATCATTATAAAGATTAGCATTTCATTGTGTACACTGGTATCCCAAGAGCTGACTCTTATCTCATCTTGATTTATACTGGCTCAGAGTACATTATCTAGAGAGTTTTCTGGAGAAGTACCATCACTAACAAGCAAAATGCTGGTGCTAATGCAGTGAGAAACACTGCTTTAGGAAGTGGCTCATATGGGTATAAATATGCTTATGTGCTTGACCGGAGATGGAATGGTCTTTGTCAGTGTACCACTGTGTGAAAGAGAAATACAGAGAATATTAGTTGTAGCTACATCTAAATGATATAAATCAAACATGAAAGACATAAGAACATGTGCAGCCATTTAAAATGATCCTAGCATGAGGCTTTCAGCATGGAGGCAAAGACATGATGTGGTAGGAAGCTACTATGATACTTTAGCCCCTTTGTGTGTGGGATATGCTATGTTTTTACGCCTAAGGTATAAAAACACATGGCTTGTCCACATGGAGGGCAGTTTCAGCTGTTCATTTATGAAGGGTGCTGACCTCTCTTTCTCTATGTCCTTCCAGTTCAGCTAAAGGAAAGCCATACACTTGGCCTCCTCCAACACATCATCCTTTGTAGCACTGCTCCCCAAGGGCTGAGAGAATGTAGGAAAGGAAGAGCTTGCACCTTAGTCTGAGAGCTTCCATGCACAACACACAAAAGGGCAAATAACTGCTTGTCTTACAAGTCCAATAAACACCAGATATGATGGCCAGGTTAGGTGGGATTTAGCTGAAGCTAGCCTTTCCTTTTATCGTATCTGTAAGATGATGTTCATTGCACTTTGAGTATATGCAAAGGTTGGAACTGGCTGTTTGAGGACACAAAAGGGTTGAATTTGAGATGGCTTTGCTTTACAGTTTTTCTTGTGCAGAAATAAAATATGTGCTTTATGTTCAAATTTCAGCTACTGAACATGAAATGCAAGTATATGAACTTTCATTTAAGGTGGTAGTGAATTTATATCTCACCACAGGGAGCTTATGCTATTATTCTCATTTGTATATTGAAAAAACAAAACAGAACCATACCATTGCCTGAAAATCCACTTCAGCATCAACAAGAGCTTTGGAAATCTGTGCTGCTTGCTGAAAGTGAACATTATCTGAAAAGTGGAAGAGGAAAAAGGTAAATAAAAATTGCTTCTGTAATACTCCGGGGGAAAATCAAAGCAATGAACACACTAGACTCCCCAGCCCTGCTGACTGAAACACAGATTAGTTGCAAAAAGCAGTATTATTTTATTGACGTAAATGTAACAGCCTTGCCCCTTCATGCTTTTGTTTTGTCAGTAGTAGAATTGTGAACCTGTCTGTAATACTAAAATGTCTAATTAACTGCAACTCACCATCTGCTGTTCCATGAATAAGGAGATATTCAACTTCCTTGAATTTTTCAGCTCGGGCCATTACTGTTGAACTCTGAAATTAAAGGGAAAAAAAGAAAAAAGGTGCTATTTATTAGGAGATGACTTGCTACCAACTGACTTTGATTCGTGTCGACACCGTCTGGGGTCCTTCAGCTAAAACCAAGCACACCCTTGCTTATCCCCCTCTGAACTGCCATGGGGCACGTTCACACATCCAGGGGCTGGGTGCTCACTCTCAAACCATTCCACACCCACCTGCAGCTGTTCCCAAGGTTATGGCTGCAAAGGAACAGGCAGAGGGGAATTGTTCTGGAGAGAGGTGCACATTCCATGCATGCCCAGCGTGTTGGTAGCCTGCAGCACACCGCGTGCCATAGGTTTCCTGTGTGACTGCAGACGAGATAAAAAAACTGCTGCCATGGCAACAGTGCACCCTGTGAGAGCAAGGAGTAGATCTTGCAGAGGCTACACACGCTATCTTCCCCACTACAAGGTACAGTAGCTCACCTGCAGGTAAGGCACCAGTGCTCACACTGCCTCAGTCTCCAGTAAAATTGAGTAACAAGAAGTTTAAAACAATGCTCTCTCCAAATATGAAAGAGAAATGCCTGAATGAAAATCACTAGACCACAAATCTCTAAATAGAAGTCAAGCTACATTTTGGGAATGGAAACACAATACAGTGAGGAAAAGATTAAATAATCGGTGACTGAGATTAATCTAGAAATTTATAACACGGCAACAACATGTTCGTTAGAACAGTCTAGCCCACCTGACTTGCTACCGTGACTAAAGACAGTAAGGATTGCAAATAAGATCTTTAATTTGGGCAAGGAGAGGGAATAGGATGGGAATAGAATTCCTCTGCCACAAGCAGAGGAGGAAGAAGAGGGCCAATGAGGACAAGAGATTTTAGGTTTGATAAGACAACCAGTTACTCTAGCAAGAAAAAAAATACTAAAAATTATAAACAGAAGAATGTAATAGTTTGCTTTTTTTCTTCCCCATCTTGTACTAAGGCTGTATCCTTGAACAAGGATTTGTATTTAGTACCCCAAAAAAGTCACATACTGCCAAGACACAGAAATGTTTTAATTTTCTTATGTCTCTTGTACACTCATGAATCTTTAAAGCCAGTACAAATATTAAATTCCTTTTGTCACGGCAGAATAGTGTACCACAACCATTCCATACATGAAATGAGTTCTTTGTATGTATTCAGCCAAGTCTAAAAAACAAGTTCAGCAGAGAGGGTAAAAAACCCCCCACCCTGCAGTCTGTAACACTGCAGTTGCCCTCTTTTGATAGTCAAAGGCTGGAGAGCACCAGAAATCCAATATATGTAAATTCACCAAATATGGAAGCATGACGCTTTCCATTTAGATGATATGGTATCATGGAGTAAGAACATTTAGCTGTGAGTGGCAAAATACGGAGAGAGCACTTGGATGCACTGAGGAGCACTGGTAAACCAGCTGACCAAAAGAACCAATGAGAAAGAAATGGCCCAGTGACATTAAAGACAAAAAAAAAAGAAGAAGAACAACAACAACAAAAAAAAACCAAACCCAAACAAAACAAAAAAAAACCAAACCAAACCAAAACAAAAAAACCCCAAACCAACCAGTATCCTTTGAGTAAATCATTTTCCACATGAGTAGAGGGAAACTTGATAGATCATTTTGCTAAAATTTCTTCCAGAAAACCAATGCTGTTTTAAGCAAACTTTCTGTGACTGGAAGCCTGATTTAAGCTACACTTCTGAGAACTTGACTTGGCAAAGGCAGTTTTAGAAAGAGGATGTCACTATTTTTCCTCTTCAGGCATTAAATAAAACAAAGTTATTTGTAAAAATACTTCAGGAAGAAGAAACATACAAGATACATTCCCTGCTTTTTTATCACTGGTGATACTTCACTTGCTGTACTCATACTCAACATAAAGAGTCCCTTCCCTAAAACATGCTTTAAGGACACAGTACCTTTGTGTCCCCAAAGAAGTTTGCAAACTAGGGAGCACTCTCCAGTTAGGCAAAGTTAGAGGACAAAGCAAAAGCAACAGCAGCTGAACAAAGCTTAAGTGGACAGCAAAAAATTACTTTATTTACCACTTCCATTTTATAGTTATGCTGCTGGGACAAATGCTCTGAAAAGGTAACATGCACAAGTACTGAGAATTAGGCCCTGCTGAGTGTAACTGGCTTTTCTAAAGATCACACAGCAGTCAACATTTTATCAGCACTCCACAAACAAGTTAAGGTTTGGCTGATACTGAAGGTCTCTCTCCCTTTAGCATATTCTCAGATAATAGAACAAATGTCAAATCAGTAAAAGATGGCATATTTACAAAATTGTACCCTGTTTTGCATAACCTAATGATGCAGCAGTTCTTAAGGACTGAACATTTCAAATCTGCTAGAAAAAGATTGCCAAATCTATGACTGTTTCAAACACTTGCCAAAAGCATATCAAATTCAGAGTGAACTGCAAAATAATGTTCTCACAAGCTGAACAGTCTCTTCGGTATGCTTTACATGGCTACTGTGTCTGACCTCTAGAGCTCTGCCCCGATTCAGTCTCAAGTCTTTTGCATGAGGGATGTTTCTCCAGGCCGCCAGATTCTCTGCCATTCAGCCTAGGATTATATTGGGAGCACCACCCATCCTTGCTCCTCTCTTTTACAAAGCTCTAATTTTAATAGTTTACAATTACCTTAAAAGACCCCAAGCACGCCTGATTAGCCCACTTAGGAGTGTGACTCCTCCTCCCTTAGACCTGACTCCTGACAAACAATATTTAACATCTCAGATTCTCTGCCTTCAATGAATGTAAAACCTAATGTCACAAAGGTAGGATGTACCCCTCTTGCCACAATTAGTTTATTGAGTCTTATATATTCAGTCATTAATAATACTCTACACATTAGGAAGGTGCCTAGCAGTGCTCATCTTCTCTAAGCAGGTGTGTACACCATCTCATTTCTTTTAAATCAGGGTGCATACTACAGAGTTTATGCAACTTCTCACTTTTCATGCCAGCTTTACAGCAATGCAGTAGGATAGAGAATATATGATGCAGCACACAAACCTGACAGCACAGAGTTAGCAGTACAAGCTTTAACAGCTTCAGCTGTATGTACTAGCTTTCAGTACAGATTTTGCATTTACCTCAAAAAACATTCATTTCAGCAAACAGCTCTCGTCAGTGTCAAGGGGCCAGGAGGTTGGCTGTTGAGACTGGGACATGGAACAAAGGGGCTGTAAGCCAGGAACATACTGGGCTGAAGTCAGTAAGGGTCTTCAGGAAATAAAATCCCACAACGTTTTCACTGAGGCTACACGAAAAACAACAAACTCACTTCTCGAGCTACCCCACCCTCCAGGTTAAAAGTAAAGTCCAAGTACTGTATTATTTGGAGCTTTTAACAACAAATGAGGACTTTAGTTGCATTTTCTTTTCTCTAGAAGCAGCAGCGAAGTGTGACAATCTGATCTAGGCAATTACTCCTCCTCCACCTAGCCACCATTCTCTCCAATTAGTCCTCTGAGTAACACATTTGAAACCTTTAGCTCTTTGGTACTGGCAGTTTCAACGTGGCCATTGCCAGCAATGGATACTATGCCAAGAAAATCCGACTCCTGGCTTGAAAGGATTAAACAGTCCTCTGTTGCCATCTGTGCCGTGAAGCTGGTGAGTGACTTTGTGCACCCAGAGCGTTAACGTTCGTTCTGCACAGCGACAGTAACTTGTATTTACACTGCTACCTCGCAGACCTCCTACTGTTCCCACTGCCTTAAAGGAACACAATTGGGAAAAGGCAGGCGGCTGCAGGCTGCTGGTCAGTGCCTGCTGGGCCCCAGTAGCTCAATGGTTAGAAGAGAGAGACACTGACACACTACTGAACAACTTGGTACTCCAAAGTTGTCCAGCAGTCACTACCAGTCTTGACCAGAGTGACTGATACAGCAGTTGACAACACTAGAATACTGTAAATATATGTCAAACCACACGTTTCAGTCCATATATAGATGTATATATATGTTTTATCATATTTTTAAATGAATGCAGCAATCCCCACCTTTTTTCTACCCATGACACTTACTTTTTTTATGCACACAACCAGTGCTAAACTGTCTTCTAACCCGCTTAGCAACCCAAACATAGAGAATGCTCCATCTCCTCCCTAACATCAGCTTGCTTCCAGTATCACCATGGCTGAACTCCTCTGTGAAACATTCCAATAACCAGGCCACAAAGCACCCCTCAGATCCCTCAAGTTCTCCAACAGCCACTGTATTTTCACCTAGACTTGAAGTTTAACAAAACCTAACAGAAAGTTTGGCTGCTCTGCCCTATGCCCAGCTACCTGTGACTTCAAAAACTTGTTGACGCAACAAAAAGCATCTGGCACATGGAAGAGCAAGACAAACAAATGATTAATCATGCTGTAACAAGGACAAACAATCCACATGCAATTTGCTTTCAGGGAGACACACGGAAATTCCCTCACTTCTGTGCAAATATTGGTTGTATTAGGTGTACAAACTTTGGACACCTTGTGGTGGTGGAGATTGGGCCAACATTTCAATCCTGACACTGCTGGCTCTCAGTTGGTCTGCAATTTGATATGATCACAGTACAGACAGACTTGCCTACCTGTTAAAGTGTTCTAGTATTGAGGAGATTTTGCTTTCCCTGGAAAAAACTTGCATATTCCCACGGCAGGAAAGTTCACACGATACCCATTTTTAAAAAAAATTACATTTCAGAAAGAATGGAAGTACATTTGTTTTGGTGAAAAATGTTTAAGATAAAGTATGCCTTGCTCACAAAAATATTAAATTTTAAAATGAATTTGTTTCTTGGTGGTTAAAATAAAAGTTTTAAAGCTTGTTTTACAGTCTGCAAAGCAGCCAAATGAAACTGAATGTAAAAAAACCCCAAAACACCAACACACCAAACAAACAACAGAAAATCTACACCATCCACCAAGAAGAAGCTGCCTTCTGCAAATCCAAACAAGTAGAACTACAGTCTCAAACAGGACAATGCAACAGTTCTAGCTGGAAAGAAGAAACAAATTTCTCCCCAATGGGAAAGAACTAAACTGTTTAAAGAACAATACAGAAGTTTACAAATGAAACAACAACAACTAAATGAAATAAAGGGATTTCCTTCTTACATTATAATTCTTCAGATTATCATCTGCTGTAGGAAGGCCCATGTATCGCTCTGTGTATATTGAATCTGGAATTTAAAAAAATCCCAAAATTAAAATCTGCTATTTAGTTTTCAGTCTGTTTACCATCAATTTTACCCATCAATACAAGCAGCAACAATGCATACTGGAAATCAGGTTTTCCACAATGAGGGGTGTAGGTAACCATCATTATTCAGAATATTTCATCTTCTTGTTGCCATGGACACCTGAATGCTGAATATTAATATAGTACTTTGTGTCAGTGTTTCCTTATTGTTATTCTTTCAGTAATCCTAAGAAAATTACTGAAAATGTTGCAGTAAATAACTAGCATTTGAAAAAAAACCCTTAGATATTTTATCTAAATGTTTACTACCAAAAATTGAAACAATGAAAATACAGTAGTAGATTAGGATTCAGCTTGGCTGAAAAAAAAAATATTTTCAACATATTTTTTGCCATGTTATCATTTGCAGATTTGCTGCTTTGTTTTAAGCCATACAATTTAATGCTCTGCTGCCATCTTCTAATGTCCATTTGACTTCTCATCAGAGTTGCTGCACTAGAGGTCTTTTTATGCTGAATAGGTATGCCTCCATAATCCTTCATCTAACTAGTCAGAAGTGGAATTTTAGAGATCTTGATCATTAAAAAAATATTTCCTGTCATACTGTAGTGTTCATGTCCAAAATATCATGAAGACATTGCAATGTCCCCAATAGGCTACTGCTAATGCCTGGCAATATGATCTGATCTGCTGAATTAGCTGTTATATAGCCTCTGTGCTGGTTGCAGAACGACAAATTATGCCTTATTTAGCAGATGTTTTCCAGGGAAAGCTTTCCCTTGAATGTTTTGGGGTGAACAAAAACCATAAAAATGTTAAAATGTGTTCAGATTGCACCAGCACCCATTTATAACTTTATATAATTTTTTTAATCTGGAAGGAGGGCGTCTAGAACTGTTTTTCTAGCCTCATGCAACTACTTGAAACCTTACACTCTAACGGCTTGAAGCACGTAGAAACTTGTCCACTTGATCAGGTTTTCCTCACATCAATATATTTTCAAGATGAATTAGATTTATAAAATCCAAATTTTACATGCTAAAAAATCACCTTGACCAATCAACCTAAGGCAATTCAAATCCTATTCTGTTACTTTGAGAGAGTAAATTAAAATGCAAGTTCAATGTTGATATTCACAGGTCATTCTTACAGGTGAAGTTTCATTGTGAAGACACAAAAGTTTAATAGCAATGGATTTCTGACATACATTACTGGTGTGAAAGCAAACACAGACACTTTACAGTAATACTACAAATATCACAATAATTCAGCCTTCATTAATGGTTAAAGAGATTAGCTAAAATTACGGACCTCAATTTTTAAAATGGGAAATAATATTTAGCAAATTGGTTTAATTTCAAACTGCAGTGGCCACGGGTTCATAAAAACAGACCAAATGGCATTTACGTGGCATCTAGTAGATAATCCAAAGTTCTGCGCTATGAATCCACACTTTGCAGCGTGTGCACTGGAAGACATATGGGAATCCTTGTAACGAGGAAGCCATCACATACCATAATATTGCCAGCGTGACACGGGGGCAACCGCTATTCCACACTTGAACACGCCGCTTCCAGAGCCAAGCACCATGGAGGTCACATATCCCCCATAAGACTGAGAAGAAAACATTGCTGTTATTTTAGTCGGAAGGGAAAGGATGGGGCCCATCTGCTACACAGTTCATCAGACATTTATAGGCTCAGCGTTTTTCATAATAATGAACTCCATTCTGAATTTGGGTCAGATCTCAGCCAGCCTGCACAGTCGGGGAAACAGGCATCAAACAGCGCATGGAAGCTGTGGTGCTGATGAATGAGGACTCAGTGGGGAAAAAGGGCGCAAACGCTGCCCAACTGTGACTCAGCTGAGGATGACTGTGTTTGGTGGCACTGTAGGCAGCAGCAAAAGACAGGAAACAAGACACTGCTGAACCACTGTGTCCCTTCCCGTGCTGGGGGAGTGGGTGGAAGCAGAGCTCTGGCCCACAGTGTATCTGATGAGTAGTTGCTACAGGGCATCCAAAAATTTACAGCAGAGCAGGCCTATGGTAGCTCGGTCCCTAACTTTCCCCCAAAATGTCAGGAGCAAGACCGTGACTGGGGAGCGAAGGATCTTCTGCTGAGCCTGTGGGAGGAACTGTGCAACAACACACTGCTCGCTACGCACAGAAAATTTACTCACAGTCTAGCCTGATACACAGATGAGTAAATATCTGACACACTTGAGCAACCAGGCAGCAAGATACCTAAACACTGTCACCAACCGCCCAAATGACTGCCCTCACAGGAGTTTGAATGGGTTATTTAGGAAAATGTGCCCACCCACATTCAAAAACAAGAGCCATTTTTGGATCTCATTCCTGTCTTAAAATCAGATTACAGGCAAAGAGGATTCCATCTTATTTCAAAGTCCTTAAATGTTTGCTCCAATTTCAATTCCTAGGTCCTCCCAGTAAGACCAGCAAAGCAGCACATGCACTTAGTAATTAAACCCCTCTATAAATGCCTAACCTGGTCACAGTAAAGATATTACTGCTGAATCTATGGCAAACAAAATCCGTGTACATAGTGACAGGCTGACAATCTGAAAACTCAAGAGATAAAGAAAATCTGTTTGCTCACAGGTTCAGCGTCCAGGATGCCTAATCCCAACCTAGCTCCAAAGAGGTTGCTTCTGTATTTGTACAGCTCATCAACGCTCTTGTACTATTCATCCTGAGGGTCATAAGGACTTAAGATGGGATTGCACCAAATGCTCAGTTTCTGCAGAAAGAATTTTCCTTTCACTACAGTTAATACTACTACGCGTGACTTCATATAACAGAGATATTTACCTCCAGAAGAAAAGCTATTAAAGGCACCATCTTGCCATCAAGCAATTTATTCACTGGTGCCTGTCACCTGCAGTGCCCAAATTTCAGTTAACAATCTAATTCAACATAGAATCACTAACACTACATACACACTTAGCCTTGCAGCTGAGGGGGTATGTACATGCTGTTAAACTATTAAAAACTTCTATCTCCTGTGCCAGGTTTTAAAGACACATCAACCAGGGGAATCTGGCCTCTGGTTGCAAATACCATGATAACCATCCCACACAGCTGGTTTGAGTGTAATTTCACATCTTTTTTAAAAAATCTACTAAAGAGATACTGGTGAATATATACTTGGATTTTTCCTCTTTTCAGAAGGAGAAGAAGTATTGGTTCACACTGTACACAGGAACTTGGCGCATCTGTTTAAATTGGTTTTTAATCCCTCTAGTAGTCCTAATTTCTGTTACAAAGGCTCCTGAATGATTGCAAAAGGAATGCAGAAGGACACTTTTAAGATGCACTCCATCCATTCGAGTACTGGATTGTGTGGTAACCCCAGAGGTGCCTCACGTGAAGCACTACAGTATCTCACACACATGGCAGCACAACAAATAGTTGTCAAAATTAAATAGTATTCCCACCAAAATTATATGAGTACTTACCCAACCCCAAATAGCTATTCTGTCCTTATCAACAAAGCTCAGTTCAGAAAAATGTCTGAAAGCAAACAGAATAATTAAACACCTAATGGATTGCAAGTATCTGCCATTCTACAGACATGCTTATTTCCTACCAAGTCTGCCTCTTTCTATTGTACGAATAAGCAATTCCCACTGCATCACAGTGATCGCATATGAAAGCATACAATAATTGAGGCATGTGTGTCTTTAGGAAATTTAGAAAAACACCTGTGCATATGACAGCCTGAAACCCCTCAACCCACACTCACTGACATTTGTATTGTATTAGGTTAGTTTTCACTACCTGCCTTGTCTTTTTTTTTAGAGATGCACAAAAATCAAATGCCAGCAGTAAGGAATAGACCAACACATGTAAATACAGTCACCATTAAAAAAAAAAAATCAAGAAGATTGTGAAATTCTCTTTGTTTAAACTCCTTAACATTTTAAAATCCCACACAGAAAAAACCCTGTAAGATCACTTCATTGCAATTCCGAGAGATCCATACTTCGATTGTTTGTTTTAGTGAGGTTCGACCAGCATAAACCAAGTGACAAACATGAACTATGATTTAAAGGCTGAGTATTTCACATAAGTCATTCTGCCAGAACAGAAACTTGCAATAAGCTTGAAGTAAAATTTCCATCTCCAGGATCCTTCGTAGCGTGTTCTTCTACTAATGTGACACATATCATCTCTATAAAATCATCTCTATAAAATCAGAGATATGGTTAATTGGTATTACAGCATTAACTCTTCTCTCTTTTTAAGCATAAAATGATGGTTGGCCCATAAATGACACACTTCAGTCTACAAAATTAAGCAGAATGTAGTTACTTTATCACCAATATTTTCAAGATGACGATTTGAAACCTTCACCTTTTTTCCTCCTACACAATAAGCACATGAAAGAAGGAGCAGGTGTTAACCTTTCCCTGTAGCTCACCTGGCTGCTGCTATCTGATCTTCGACTTCATATGTTCCCAGCCTTCTGTTTATTGCATGCATAATTTCATCCCCTTGGTACCCGCTGCCCCTGCCATCGAAGCTGGCCACGATGATCTGCTCTGTGCTTGCCAGGTAAGTAGCCCAGCTGAGCCGGAAGACTAGGTCCACCTTCTGACTACAAGGTCCTGCATATCTAGGGGAAAAGTGTCAAAAAAATCAGGCATTTACTCTCCACATATCCTCACATCAAGCATTTGAAATATAATTATCACTGACAATTCTGGCCTCTAAAGCAGGATAAACTTTAAAATTAAACTGAGGAAACAAGAAAAGCATCACTGACTCTGAAGTGCCACTAAAAGCAATATGCTTTTTTAAAACTTCAGCTGGTAATCAAGAAAGCAGACTGGATTTTATTTTGTTTTACTCCTTTCTGCTCTAATAAGAAACCTTCATTATTTTGACTTTAAGCAGGTTATCAGAAATCCAAGCCAAGTTTTCTTTTGGCATATGTGTTGGCATATCTAGTCACCTGAGTTTCAAAGTGATGTTCTCTAACTATTTCTGTTCCATTCATGCATGATTTATTTGGTTTAAGTCTGAAATCAACAAATAGCCTTCAACTGGAAAAATGAAAAATACCATTTCCTGCATTTTCTCATCAGAACAGATCACATCACTGTGGATTTCTCATCAGCCTGAACTATTTCTTATGCAGGCTGAGAAAAAGGAAGCAAAACTATGATTTTAACTTTTTACTTTAAAATATTTTAGAAGATCTTGACCATTATGAAATCATACTCTGAGTACTTTGATGGTAAAATTCTGTGCAGTGCACTTCTCTAGCCACTGTTCAGTAGAGTAAGAAATAGAAGAATGGCTCCTATTTAAAAGTTTTAAAAGCAAAGAAAAAGCTACTGGGAATTTAATTCAAGCTATGGATTCCTACACTTCCAAAGTAATTTTTGATATTAAGATCACTGTGAACCAGAGGTGAAACTGACAAAGGTCCAGGTAAGTCAATAAAAACAGTATCAAAAGCAAAACAAGTATTAAGAAGCCAAGAGCACTGGCTGCTCATTAAAATGTTCAACAGACACATCAAAAAGTGCTACCTAATTGCATTATATGAAGATGTATCTAAGAATTAACAGTTAGTTTCCTTACAGAGTCACCTTTTTGTAAAAAGAGGAAAAGTGTACTATTTTTATATTAATGCATAGCTAAAATTCAGTAATTCCCATTTAGAAGAAAACATACCAGGATGAACAGAAGTGCCTGAGGAAGACCAGACCCTTTGGTACATGCTCAAGGTCTTGTGTTTAAGAAAAACCCACAATAAATGCAATCCTGACCACAGGATGATGTTTGTCAACACTGACTGACAGTCAAATATCACAGAAAAAAACCAATGTCACATGCACTACAGCTTTAGGATACAAGGCTTATTCAAGGTTTCATTCTGGAATGTCATTTCATCCAGGACAATTCCTAAAGAACATCATGAGCAGAGGAGGAGCTAACATGAACACCCTGGCTGTTAAATCCCAGACAGCATATCTGCCTCAGTGCCACCGCCTGAGGATGTGCTCATTAGCATTACATCATCTTAGGGCACAGGAATCCACCATGAACTGGGATACACCTCAATTTTTCATTCCATCTTAAAACTACTTCAGGAAGTAATTAGAAAACATGCCGGTTTTGTGTTTCCTTATTAAGAATACTTGAAGTAGATGAAAGGGATTATTAACACAACACTGCCATGTGATTGAAAACTTACACATCAAGGAGCAGAGGGTACTTCTTTGATGAACGGAAACCAGGAGGCAGTATCATTTGATACCACAGGTCTAAAAGTGAAAAGAGTTCGACTTAGGTCAGGTCTGCAGTGAAATTATTTGACATGCATTACAATTCATATGAGAGCACATTTGAGCCACCCCCTAGAATTAAAAAGCAGTTGCATCTGAACTGTCCTAATATATACACACAGACGTTCCTAGCTAATTTACTAATTTTTAAAAATGTTTTACAGTTAATTTAGCAGAAAGTAATAAAATTTGGGGACTCAACATGCTGTCCCATGACATTATTCTAAGCTTACATGTGAAACTTGTTATGTCTCTACAGTGGCAAATCTAACACAGGCTCAAAAATAAGATTTCTCTCCCAGCAGAGGAAAGAAATTCTGTATTATTTTGAACCTGTCAGATAGACTTTGCATGACAGTTTGTAAAGCATCCCGGACACATATCCAAGTATCTATTATTTTTGAAGCAATATTGATTCCAGTTCCATTCACATTATTTGTTCTACCCAAGCTGGTTGTGAGCTGAACATTTTAAATGCACACTCTCTAAGTTTTGCAAACTGAATGGCTCAATTGTTCACTCCTGAATTTTAAGAGAACTGATGCTGCAATGCTCATGGACTGCACTGCAGTAATAGTCAGAGTGCAAATCTGACAGAAATTTGCCCAGATATGAATATGCAAGGCATCAGAACACCATGAACAATCTAAACAGAACACATTAAAATACTAATTTAAACTTTCTGCATACTCTATAGTCACAGGAGTGGATTTCTTCTCTAATAACCTACATGGATTTGTGAGCAGACTTGAAACTTTAAGTAGGACTTTAAATGGATTTGCTTCTCCTATTTTTGATATTAAAAATAGATTCCCCTTACCCAAAAGCTTTTACCCTGAAGACATGAAGTAGTAAGAACAAAGAGGAATAAAAAAAAATGAATATACAACTGATAGCATGAAGAACATCTTTAAATCTCCATCTTGCCTGGAAGATTTCATCTTTAGCCCTAGTAAAAATGTGACAGAAATAAAAGACAGAAAACACAAAGATAAAGAGAGTTATTACATAAATAAGGTAACAGTGAAAGAAGGGAGGCATCAAAAAGAACCGTTAGCAATGACTGACCTAACTTAACCCAGTTTATAAAATGTAATCCATTAAGAATATCTGCTCATTTTATCAGGAGGAAGTTTGTCATGAAGAGAAAAGCTGGTAGCAAAGGCTGGAGCAAGAACAGTTTAGACAGGCCTCCCACTGCTGTGCTCTCTGATGTTGCTCAACCTAAGACCACATCAAGAAGATTTCTCTACCAAATTCTGAGAAGCACCCCTCACAAAGCATTAAAAGTTCATTTTCTAGCATTTTGTTCTGGTCTGTATTGAGGTTTATGCAGTCTTGGAGCGCGAATGTGCTTTCAAGAATGACTATTCGATCCAAATCTATTCAATCTTTTCAATCCCCCACACAAAGTCAAAGGTGATAGTGTTGAAGTGTTGCTTAAATGTTTTCTCAAGATTTTCCATTTAGACTGTGTCTGCTTTTTCATAGTAACTGAACTTCTCCACTTTCCCAACCTGCTAACACAAACCAAAGGGACTTGCACCTGTAAATCAGAAAGACCTACTTGAATTTATAGTGTAATTTAAATTCAACAATTTAACCCTAACAATGGTTAAGAGCTTTCAGTTTGTGCCCCAATCTTATTTCTCTTATTTATTTAATGCACTGTTAGAGACTTCTGTTTTCCAGTTTATTATAAAGGAAAAATGAGTTAAACCACTTCATCATGAAAACGTGACAATATCACACTATGGAGAAAGCAGATTTTAGATAAGAATATTTTGAAATTTCAGAAAATAACTCAGAAGGTTTGGAAATGTCCAAAAAAAATCATCTTGCCTCTAAGTTCTGAATAACTGCAAGAATTCCCATTACACCCATCTGTCCTGTCATGCTCTTCAGCAAAGACCTTAAATCACTTGGTGAAAAGGTGTGGGAGAAGGTAAAAGATGTTTTTGAACTTACTGTATCCGGCTATACTAAGGGGGTAAAGTTTTTTTGAAGGCATCTGAATATCTTTCAATGAATTTTCCAGTTCAGTGTTATTTTCCAAGGATCTGAGAACTAAATAACAGAGTAAGTAAGATTCAAAGACTAAACACATTTTTTCAAATGCATTGCTCTTTAATTATGAACCACTTTAAATATTAAACCTGAGATGATGGCAACTTACATTGCAGTTTTTGTTCACTACAGTTTTTTGTTTTTCCCTCAGATTCAATGTTTACAATGTAGTTTTCCTTCAGTTATTTTTTCCCAATTTTTTATCTAAATGCAGTTTCAGAAAAACGAACAATTATCCAGTAAATAAATCATACACTACTTCCTGTATTTTAGCCCAGTGTAGAACAATGTTAAATAAACTCTGAATAAATATATGCCAAGATATAGAATTCATTCTTCTGGTAATTATTTGAAATTAAATTTACCCTTTACAACTGACATTTTTATTATTATACTACACAATGAGAACAAAATTAGAATAAATTTACATTGCAATTTGCTGGCTCAGTATAAATTAAAGGCAATTCCATACCTTGATCATCAGTGTTTCTGTGCAGAGTAGATTTGGGCAGGCCAGGACCTGTTAACAGGGCACAAAACCTTCATGTTTGCATGCTGGCTTGAAACACAACCCTCATAAAGTAATTGGAAACAGGTGAATCACAAAAGCTCAGAACTTGTTTCCCTCCAGTCTGCTCAAGCTGAATTTTAAGTTAGCAGAGCCCAAATTTAAGACGCAGGATCCCACAAAATATTAAGACTGTCTCAGAGATAAACCACATGACTGTGAGGTACTGAAGAACAGAATTTCCACTCTTTAGCAAAGTCTGCACCTTGGCTGTGGACAGTGGTTTGGCCATCAGGAAGCCTTGTCACAGAGACCACAGCAGTTGTCTTCAACCACTTCTACAATGTGACAGGAAATTCCCTCTCTGCTGTCTGCCCTCCTACCCGTGGATTATGGAAGACCTTAACATGTTAAAAGCAACACCCAGTTTAATTTAAAGAAATTTTGGAGACGATTTTATTTTTCCCACCCTTTGACTAATTAACCCTTGTACTGTCTAGCAGGAGCACTTACAGGTCAGAGACAGACTACAGTCCTTACTACACTGCTTACCTCATGATTACATTACTTGGATTTTTTTCTTGACCAGCACTATCTTAATTTTATTCTCGTACATAAAGCACTGCTCTTTACCCAGTCTGTTTCTTGTCACACTTTCAGAGGCTCCAAATTCCTTCTGCAGGCAGAGCTCCCCATGCATCTCCCGGGGAGATGTGCAGTGGACAGAAGTGTTTTGCAGCTCTTTCAGGTCCACTGACAGATAGAACTAACAAGTTTTATCCTAGTAATTTTTGTCAAGGTACTTTTGAGCCTAGGAGGCAGTATGTTTTTCCACTGCCAATACATTTATCCAATGTTATCAACACATATCATTGTTACACAGTACATATCAAGATCCTGACGAAGTGAACTTCACCACCCAACTAAGCAGTGAGTCATGTTTATGTCAATTAATTCCGGATATACTCACCGAGACAATTTAGCTGATAATACTGTGCATCTTTGCTGAAGGACACAGAATAATACTGGCATCTTTCTTTATCCAGATTACAGCTAACACATTTAGTAAATTTTGGACTGCTTTCCAAGAGCACTCTGCAAAGTAAATGAGCTTCATCTCAGAGATTACTTTTTTTTTAAGCTATGCTAACCCAATATAAGCTTTTTAAATAAGATGGCCGAATGAAATATGTTAAAATGCGGAAGTGATAGAAACTGATTTAAAAACTAGTGAAAACAGACTTTCAACTTTTGAGTTCAATTAATACTGAAATTATAGTAACAGGAAAAAAAGCATGAGGGTTTTTCTTAGGGTTTTTTTGCTTCAGGATTGGTTGTTTCTTCTCACAATTTCCCTTTATGAACTGAATTTATAAAAAATATTTCAGTTATTTTTGCAGCTTATACTCTTACACCAATTTTCATTAAATATACTAAAGAAGATCCCACATTAGGCTGAACACCCAAATCTTTAAGTTTTCAATGCTTTTTCTTAAAGTTTCTCTTTTTCATTAAAAACAATTTTACTCATACTGAAGAAAAAAAAATTCTTACTTATAAAGATTTCTTCCTCCTGGCATTCCACCATTTTCATTACTAATGTAGTATCTATAAAAGCAAAACATACTGGTTTTAGTAAAATATTTACAGTATAATATTTAAAAATTTTATCTTACAATTTAAATCAGATTTTTAATGAGTTAAATGACACCTTCTCCCTGTTCTCTCTTCCTGCTTGCTTAGACCCTTGTTACCAGCCCTTATGATAGGAAGTGGTACCTTATTTACAAATACTTACAAATATTTATCGGTTACAGCTTCTATGCTGATTACTTCCCATTTTCCTGAAGTAATAGCTACTGGAGCCTGGAGCAGGGGAAAAGGCAAGGCAAAAAGTAGAACATGAAGCTCCTTGATCACCAGGAGAAACACAAGCCAGCAGTGACTGTCCTACACTGTGCTCCTCACCTGTGAGCCATTTATGTAATGGATGTGCTTGTAGCCTGCTGCGTTGCTGAAGACTTTGTAATAGGTAGCATTGTCGGGTGCAAAGTGAGGGACAGATGGCTGAAACTTGAACATAAGAGAGATGTCTATTAAAGCAAAAAACTAAACTCCAGATCCAAAACGATAAATTTAGGTTTTAATATCTCTAACCAGGAGTGTCAAGTCAGAACAAGGCATCAGCGAATGTACCGCAAGCATTTTTGCCTTCTGACTTGGTAGATAGAACCTGTAGACATCACTCTTAAAATAAACACACTTGAAATATTTTCCTGCTCCTTAAGGAGCAAATTTCCTGAGTATTGGTCTTGGTAGTGATCCAACCCCTCCACACCCCCCTTGAATTTGAAGGACGTTCGGTGGTCTTCGTTTTCTACAATTTTAGGAAACAATATGTGCATCTACTTTCAAAGGCACTGTTTTATTCTGTCCAATGCAGCTGTAACCTAAAAAAATTTAAACTTTGCAAATTCATGTTTTTCTTGAATTTCCCATTTTAAAACACATATTTGAGAACAAATTCTTTGAACTCTTTTTTTTTTTTTTTTAGCTTAACAGTTAAAAATGTCCTGCTCTATACAAAAAAAACACAAGCTGCTTTCCAAGAGGAAATTTTGCTAGTAAGTAGTTGATTACAGAATGACACAGAACTCAAACTGGAATAATATTTTCATGAAGGCACTATCCATTTATCAATTGAGAGTGACAGAAATGAATCAATTTCTTCTATTGACTGCCATTTGAATGTGCTACATATGGTAGAAAAAAAGAGAGGAATGAATTTAAGCTGAATGAAATAAAATTTCTGTGATAAATGCCCAAAGGATCTAAATGCTAATTAGGCAACTGACACAATGTGACTGCCTTGGAGATGTTATACCCATTTTGAAATGGTGAAACAAAGCTGAAGTGATTTGCCTCCGGTCAGAAAGCAATGACAGAAATTAAGTCTTCCTAACCATGTGCTCCAAATAACCTCTCCTTCTTCCCAAGCAATATTTTTGCAAAAAGTAATCTGGCAAATATTTTGCTAGCTTTCCCCTTATTTTTCAAAGTGTGACTTTTCTGTAACTCAACTGGCAAGCTCTAACAGCTGATGACCTGGATGCAGGCTTTACTGAGCATTCCTGGTTTAAACATAATTTCATGTATATTAAAAAAACCCAAAAAAACAACAAATCAAAACCACCACCAAAAAAAACCTCAAAAAACCTTCCCCCCCAAACTATAAAAAGCATTATAGATACAAAGAGAGGACTATATGTCTGTATACTACACACATATGTAATTTACTTAAATTTATCTATACATATGTATATGCATATATACATCTTGCAAATTTATAAAAATATTCCTTATCAGTCAAATATCATTTTATCATCCCTAAGAAGGCAAAAATAAAAAAAAGGAATAAATATACCTATTCTATCCCCTCTTTAATCCTCTCTACTCTCTATTCTAAGAATCATACAGTGAGATTATCATTTCTTCCAACAGCTCCTAAGAAGTGGGTTGTCTCTTTAAAAGAAACAAAAAACCAACAACCTAGTTTAGTGGCACAGACTTGCATTTTGCCCTCTCATTTTGCACAACTGTTTACAAAGTCTGCAGCTTGATCATCACATTGTCTAATTGTGAAGCCTTTGCTGCAGAGAAGCAAAATGTGTCAGCGTTAAGGCCTTCCTTTCCATATCAAATTTGACAGCAGGTGGGTTGATCTCTCATCTTCATACTGCGGATGATTTCATCCCTGCTGTTGCCTCCCTCTTTGCATTTCTTTAAACTTTCATTTTTGACTTCAAAAGTGAATTAGTGACTAAAGCATAATCAGTGTGTGGAAAATGCGGGAGTGGAAAGTGTACTCTGTGTTCTCATCAAAAACTCTGAAACTCATTTCTCCCTCCAAATCTGAACTTTTGCATCTCTGCTTCACTTCCCCCAGATCTTCTGTGTAGTTCATTAGGTGCCTACTCTCTACCATGTACAAAAGGACTGAGAGGCAGCTTGGAAAGCATCATCCAGACAGTAGCGGCTGGTTTGGCAGAAGTGCATGAAAATTTTAATCTGGCCAATTACATGCATCTTGTCCCCACTTCTCTTCAATGGAAATTTAATGTGGGGGAAAATAAATAAGTAAATAGCCCCAGTTAAAACCTGGAATGGTTAGTTGTAACCTGATACACTAAAAATTACTTTTTGTCCTCTATACCTTCCTTCCAAAATGATTCAAAGGTTACAGAATACACTTCTTAATACATTTTATTCCCTAGATCTTTCTGGAGGTAGCAGGAAGACTAGAAAGCAGGTAAACCAGCATAGCTGGCACCTCTCCAGAGCAAAGGGAATTCTGAATCTGGGCTCCTGCATTTCCCCCCTACCTACTGCTACCAAAGCAGCAGGTCAGAAGTGGAAAGAAATCTGAAAAAGGCACTCTGCTTTTGGTCTGAGCATAAAATCCTAGAATTGCAGAATGGTGTGGGTTGGAAGGGACATTGAAGTTCATCCAGTTCCAACCCCCCTGCCATGGGCAGGGACACCTTCCATTGGACCAGGGTGCTCAAAGCCCCATCCAACTTGATCTTGAACACTTCCAGGGATGGGGTATCCACAACTTCTCTGGGCAGCCTGCTTCAGTGCCTCACCACCCTCAGAGTGAAGAAATTCTTTCTAACACCTAATCTGGACCTACTCTTTCAACTTAAAGCCATTAGCCCTTCTCCTGTCAACAAGATGAGCAGGTCACAGAGGGCACGATTAGAGCTCCAGCCATGCTGCACTGTCAGCCCAGCCTGGGAGTTCAGAACCCGCTACCCACAAAAAAATAAAGCTTAACCCCAGGTGTGGGGTGACATAGTAACCCACTTGAGATAATTTTTTCCTGTACATTTAAGATGCAGCAAGCGAGGACTGGACCTAGGCACAAGAGGCACTGTAAAATGCAACAGGCTCATATGAAATATTCATAATTATCAGAATTATTTAGCATGTAGCAGTTTTAGAAATTGAACACTCACTCTGCCAATCCAGCCAGTTGTACTTTCTTCAGTAAGTTGTTTTTCCTAAGAACAAAAAACAAACAATCCCACAACAATTATGTTTATTTTACATCCAGTTTTATTTCTAAAAAGATAAACATACAGATATACTCTACTCTTTTCTAGTTTCATTTACCATTGCACTCTCCCACCTAATTTTTCTTACCTTTGGACATGACCAAGTAGCATTTTCAAAGTCACAGACTGTGAGGACTGAAAAATTCTGAATTCTTCTGAGCCACTGCAGACAAATCCTTTCATCTGTCACCCATGTTACAACACTCAAATAATGATCCCTGAAAACAGCAACAGAATAAGATATTTAAAATCCTCTCTATAATAGCATACCATACAATAGCATTCAGCAATTCACTGAATGAGACTCATTTGGCTATTTTCATTTCAATCTACTCTTCAACAATAAACAATGATGCAAATGTAATTGAGCCATTTTTTCATCAATTGTTTTTGCTGCTAGTAGCTGCCTTGGTTATTTTCAGAGATACAATAAAGAATTACATGGCTTGTACAAACCCACTTCCAGAAAGACTGCAATTAAATTTTAACAGCTATTCTCTAATGCATAAAATGATAGCTACTCTAGACTGTTTATAAATCTTGTACTGTGTGCAACTAGAGGAAATTCTTCTGAATATTAAGTTGTATATGCCTTAGATGTAGGAATTTTATCCTTAGCTGCCTGAAGTTGGTTGCTTGTAATTATTTTTTAAGTGATACATACTTTTGTTCAATTTAGTAGTTTATTTGATTAGTTACAATAGAGGAAGAGATCATACCAAAACCAGATATTATTATTTGAATATTTTACTTTTGTCTTCAGAATACCACCCAGCTGACATGAAGAATGAAGTATCTGAAAAAACCATCATTTTCATGAATATTCCTGTATATTAATTTTAAAAATGCACCACTTAAAATTTAGTGGCTTTGTTTACCATAACGATCTGTTAGATGTACTGTCTTTTCTTATTTTAGATCCCTCCTATCTCCTCAAAGCCTTATGAACTAAAATAAAACAAACTTCCCCTCCAAGGCAAGTATACATTTTTAACCGTAATTTGCACATTTGACTTAGTTCCAAGTTCATGTTCCCTTTTCCCCCAAAGTTAGTTAACAAAAATGTGTGGGAAGTTTTGTGATAAGAGTATCTTTGTGATCACTGCAGTTTGGAGAGGGAAACACTACAATTAGTGTGGATGGATTAAAAATATATGTCAGCTGGTTACCAAAAACCTTCAGATTTATTTCTAGATTACAGTTTCAAAATCACATTTGGAAAAGGTCTATTTTTGCATTTATATTTGACTGGGAAGCCAGCAGGTCATTTAATTGCTACTGTCACTGAGTCTGCAGGAGCTTGTTTGGGAAAAAAAGAACAAGGAAAATGCCATTCTTCATGTACCTATAATAGTGGTTTCCCTTGTTTTGCATAAGGCGAGTAAGTCCCACACTTTTTATTCCTTCAAAGTGAGAGACATTAACAATTCTGGTGACTATAAATATTCATCAGAGAAGACGGACATTACAAGGAAAACAAACAAAACAAAATACTATTTATCAAGCTATTATAATAAATATCTCTCCACTAGGAGAGTGGGAATGCACCTTTGGTATTCAACAGCAGACAAAGGTTAACTAAGCTGCAATTAACTCAAGTATAAAGCACGGCAGTTTTGCACTGCCCTTCCTCATTTGTTGCTGAAAAGGGAAACACTTTTCTGCAAACACTCTATTCAGAAGTCAGCTTATTTTAGCGCTGATCATTTCAGGCAAGAAGGACCCACTTCCTTCACCCTCCTGTTAGCTAACACAAGCCAGGGTGCCAAAACCAGTGTTTAGATGCTGAATGGATTTCATGCTGGTCACTCATGCAGAGTGTCAAGTTTCAAGTACCATCACATGGCAAAGCACTGCCATTCCAGATTCTGACAGTTTTTCTTGACAAATAAAACTCTTCCTCTGCAACATAAGTGTGGTGTGCCTCCTTCAAATGTGGGGGTAAAATTGCTGCTCATCCAAGCTCTGGATAGTGCTGTAACAGGAAACCATTTGCTGGGGCACTGCCCCTCGACATCCCCAACCAGGCAGGTGGAGTGAGGCATGCCACCAACTCAAACTTAGTTTTGCTCAAAATTTAGCTCCATGGAAGTAAAAATAAAATTTTCCACCACCAAAACTAAACCTTTCCTACAGTGGTATACATATACACATAATGTAAATATTCAATACTTTATGCTTCCAGAAGAAAAACTACCCAACAGCAACACTGCACATTGCTTTTCCTCCTCATGCACCTTTGCTCTTGCAAAATTCTCCAAGGCTTGTTCTGGCCACCTCAACTTTTGCAGTACACATATGGTGAAACTTGACCCTTACTTGGATCAGCCACTGGGAGAAGGAGTGAGTTTTGATCCTTGAACTCATCATTCAAGATTTATATTTGTATTAATCCTGACTACCAGAGTGTTAAATTAATTTAAAAATGGATGAACTCCATGTAACTCACATCTCTGTTAGCCAGATGGGTATGAGGCTGGAAGGTAGTTGATGGTTATTCTCCTCACACCAACTTCCCTAAGGCGTTAACAAAAGGTAAAACGTAACTCTAAGACAGCAGAGATCTTAATCAGTACTGAGCAAAATGCAAAGAGCTTTCAATTCTGAGGCACTGAAATTCTGGAGGAAAACAAGGCACGACAGCTATCAACATGCAGCTATTGCAGTGTGACAGTAACGGAAGGATAAAGAACAACATATTCATAAGAACTTGCATCTCTGTTAACACATGGATGTTACACTGTGGTGAGGACTGAAACGGAAGAGCACTGATTTTCCAGTTATAGCTTTTTGGACCCCACGTATAAAATGCTGGTTTTATGCATAAGCTAACAGACCTCTGTTTTTTTTTCTGGTTTATCAGTATAACCTGTGCTTTCATACCCATCATGTTTTTAAGTGCAAACCTCTAAAACATTTCCACTATACTGCTATAAAGAAAAAAAACAAAACCCACGATCTGGGATACCAAATTGTGTGCATGCACTTTAAATTGATGTAGCTGCTCTTTACAAAATACATTTATATCATGTTGTGCATTTCCAGTGCCATTTTGAGGAATACAATTTTCCATTTACTCTGAGAGGTGCTGATTTTCACCATCTTCCCAAAGAAAACAAACATTTTAAGTATAAATCTGAAGACAACCATGATACCTTGCCTTAGCAAGGAGTCTGCTTCCAATGAAATCAAATCCTCACTTACCATTAAGGTTTTGTTTTGTTGGGTTTTTCTCCCCCCAGTGAATTGGAATACATATATTATAATTTGATTATACGAAAACTTGCTCATATTAAAGTTGTACTGTGAAATGACTTCACCATAGTTAGACTCCACTGAATGTGATGAGCCAAGAACTTGTCACATTCTGAATATAACATACATGGAATATGCCATCTATATATAATCACTAGGAGGATAATCTCTGTGCAGATTTTCTCTGGTAAATCTTGTTGCTACCAGAGCCACATTACAGGGAAAAACTGCCATATACACTGAATACAGGGAGGTCACATATAAAAGCTCCTCCTCTCCAATCAAAAGAAACAATCAAATATCAAAATTTAACCAAAATTTCTCACCTTGATTTTATTTCTTCAGGTGGAGAAATTTCAACAGGTCTGGAACCTGGAAGTGATCTAGTATCCACAATAAAGAATTGTACGGTTGGGTTTGTAGCTCCTGCCTAAAAATAAAATTTTTCATTGTACTTTTGAGGAGAGGATATTCTTGGTGAAATAAGTGTTTGAAATTATAGATGAATAAGTTACTACAGACAGAAAGGTAAGACCAGCCAACTGCAAACATGTGAAAAGACAAGTTCCTAAATGCAGTTTTTAAGATTGATACATAAATTATCCTTTTTATTTTTCACACAAAAGTGTTAGTTATCTATTTCTAGATAAGAAAGACTACTACATTTAGAAACAATCACAGGGCTTGCTGTATTTGGCCAGATCTCATCCCACATGCCACACATGGTACCTAGCAGAGAATCAAATCCATGGCTAACACACAGGAAAGTGCTTCTCCATGGAAGCAGCACCTTACATTACCTAATCCTATCACAGCTGCCTATATCACAATCAAAGCTGTGACTGCAGCATGTACTCCACTATCTCTAACATAATGCTGCTGACAGCAGAAGAGCTGTGTCAGTAAGGGCTGCTTCTCTTGTAGTTAACTAGCCAAGTCCTCATGGTAACAGTTAGGTAGCTGTACTCCATCCACCTCCAGAAGTCAGCAATATTCCAGACAAAATGGATTTGTAATAAAATGTGCAATTTACATTGACAATTCCTTCTATACCTTTGTTTCTTCTCAGGGGCCATGCTCAGGAGAGAGTCTGCAGTGACCCCTCTGGGGGAGCTCCAAGAGCACAGCAAGGGCCATGTGCTCCAGGGCCTTTGGGAAGGGTAGGGAGTGACTGATCACAGTTGCTGCACAGAAAGCTGAGCTTGGCACAAAGAGGGCAGTTTTTCTACCAGGCAGCCATAACAGATGAGCAATAAGCTGGCTGTATCAGCTGCCCTGCTAATCAAGAGTAAAAATATCTTCCTGGGATGGCCAGACCATCATGGATTAGGGCAGAGTGGAGCAGGGAGATGTATGTTGATGCCTTAAGCCAACACAGAGTATAAAAACCCAGGGGTGAACAGAAAGAACTAAAAGTGATGGGCTTCAGATAATTTCAACCCATCTATTCCTTCCCAGCAATGCAATGAGCGTTTTATGAGGCCAGCTAGGAGAACATGTTTGTATTGACACTCAGCAGGGTAGTGCAACTGTTGTACTCTAAGTGTAATATGTACTTGCTTTATGTCTTAAGTGCATTGCTCAGATAAATAAAAATCCTGTATAAGGTCAAATAACTTCATACAGGTAAGTCTTGTATCAAACAGGAAGCCCTCCCCATGTGGAGTGCATGAAGGAACCCACTGGAGCACCCTGCACTCTGACTTTCACCCCACTCAGCCCAGTGCCAGCTGTGCCACGAGCAGTGGGCAAAAAGTCACGTGGAGAGGAGGGGGAAGGAGCTCCTTGCACTAAAGGTTTCACTCTCACAGCTAAAACTGGAAGAGCTTTAGGTGTGGGCAAAGAAGCTCCTTCAGCAGATTCCTCCTTTTCCTCTCACTACAGGAAACTGAAAACGCTAGATCAGCTGAAGAGGATTCCATGATCAATATTGTGCACAACCCTAACCTAATGTACATCTCCCTAATGCTTTGTACCAACTTAACTCCCTGAGAGATTTTTTATCTCAACATCTACTCACTACCTCCAAATTTTATGGTGAAACAACAAAACCTTAAATCATACTTTTTTCTCTCTTTTTTCTTTCCCCTGGAGATAATAAAATACTTTAACATTGCCAGATGCTGTTGACTTCAGAAAGAGTAATCACAGCAAGCTGTTGAGGAGAGACAGACAATATTTTCATTAGCAGGAACTGATTAAATGAGACTACTCTCTTAATGAAACTACAGAACAAACATGTTTAATAAATAACACAGACCTTGGGATATGGGATTTTAATGGTCTTTGGATACTGCAAGGTGTCTTCAGAATAAAAGGAATACTCTATAACAGGAACTTCTGTATCATTAAAGGCTGCATATGCCAAAAAATCGCCATTTGGAGACCACCACAGAGCAGAATGGGTGCCAAACATTTCCTCTGAAAGAGATGCAAATGTATTTAAGTTATAACTGATAAGTCGGTTCTTCTATCCTAGGTGCTGTTCTCATTAGTTTTTAATAAGATTTTTTTTTAAATTGAAGTTCAGATACTAAACTGCACACTGTTTCTTGGGATTCTGAAATAAGACATTATATCAATGTTTATAATCTATCACATGAAGTCAATTCACACTAAGATTTCCAGTGATGTAATGCAAGCTAGGTTAACTCATTTCCATTCTTAGATCCTCTCATTAGCCAGGTATTAAGCTCAGATAAGGATGTGTGTTTCTTTTAAAATACAGACTTTGATTAATTTGAATTTTTCAATGGTAAGGAATGAGGTAATAATTACAATAAACCCAAGTTTTTACATCATAATGGAAAGTAAGACTTGCTTGATGTAGTTACCTTCATAAACCCAATCTGGTATTCCATTGAAAATTTTATTTTCTTCTCCATTTTGAGTGATTTGCACAGGTTCTGCTGTTGGTGAAGCTTTTACATAAACATTATTATTCCAAACATATGCCTGCAAAACATCATTGTGATAACAATTACTATTACAGTAAATCCTACTTCCTTTCTTTATTTAATCTACTGGGCAATTTGCACGAGATGACAAAAAACATCTTTAAAAGTTGCATTTCACCAAACAGCATTTATATTTAAGGATCTTGGAAATACTAAAAAAATACTAATACAGATCAGGGCGACCTAACTTCAGGCCTAGATGCAAAAAACCAAATCAACTATGAAAAGTGACATGACTATTGTATCAAGTTTTGAAAATCTTGGAATTCATTTTCTGCCAAAAAGAAGTTTATTTTCCTTCATCAGGAGTTGTTTTCCACTAATTTATCTTTCAAAGAAAACTATCAGGGCTTTGGTGAAACTGGGGTCTCAATGTCGCCAATAGATCTGCAAAGATGGCATGCTTCTTAAGTAGCACCCAGAACTTCAGTTTTTGCACCTGCCTTTCTAATCACCCCTGGTTTTCATCTCCAATAACTGAACAAGACAGTTTTCTTCCACAGCTTTGCTCTGAGATGCAGAAAGCCCTTTTCAACTTCCTTTGCTTCTGTGACTGGTCTTTATAATTCACATGCTCCAAGCAGTAAGAATAAATAAACACCACATTCTCATGTGACAGTCCAACACCCACTACATGGAAGGCACAAGCCTTGCAAATGCAGTGGCTGTCACCACTGACATGGATTGGAGGAGAGGGGAAGAAGAAAACAATAGTGGGAAAGAGTACAAGACAGATTTTAATCCTCTAATCCCATTACACGCATCCATCAAGTAGAACTTCGTTGATTATTGTGTAATTAGGAGATAAAAATAACAGTGATTATTAAACAGACAATTGGAATCCGGCTGTCTTTGAAAGGGATGAGCTACTGTCTGCAACTGTAAAAACACAAAGTTCCTGTGCATTTGTGCATTTCATGACTACTGGGGCCACCACTTACTTTCAGGAATGCATTTTCATTAAAGAACAAAACACACACAGAGACTTTGGAGTCTTTCCAGCAACAGTAGTCAATTTTGGAACTAATTCGGCTGCTTTACCTAGCAGTAGGAAAGTTCCAAAACCTCAAGGATACAGACAATGTGAGTTTCCATGTCACGTGTATGAAAATGACTGTTTATGTAAGTTTCACTTATCTTTACTAACCAGTTTATGACCAACAGGTGACCAGGATATATACTGTGTATCATTAGGTAGTAGTTCTTTATCCAAGATGGAACTGGAAAAACAAAAACAAAATGCAGCCAAGAGAAATCAGTGAAATGACATTTCACTGCAAAAGAATGTTAAAACTACTCTTTATGTGCAAAGATTACTGACCTGCTACTGAAATTATAGATGTGATACGAAGCTGTAAATGAATGCCTCCACAACTGCAAAAGAATTATTTTAATATTAAGAAAATAAATTTCACCAGCTTTCATATCTCTTGCAGTCTGAATTACCCCTAAAACCCTCGTCATGATTTTTCTTAAGATAGAACACAATGAACATACAAAGGTAACAGATCTCTAATGAGCTTGGAGGAAAGGCTAAAGAATTTTTCCTCTGGGGTCATCACTTAAATAGTATGACAGAGGCCATTGACTGATTAAGGACAGAGATAGAGATGCCAGAGATGCTGCAGATTTTCAGAAATCCTTGTAGCTACATGGCAGACTATCATCAGTGTGCAGTTAATCAATCTCCTTGTGCTTTATTGGCTCATTTGCTGTTTTCTGTCTCATTTTTCATGTTGTATTATTTAACGTGGTGTCTTATTTTATAGTAGTTCTCACAAGTCCCAGCAGTATGTCTGTAGAAGTTCCTCCAGTACCAGGACAACCTATTCCTGTTCATAATGTCACGGAAATAAAACTCTTCTCTGGGAAATCTGCCTCTTGAAATCTGTATCACTCTGTGGGCACTTAACAGTTAGAAAGATGATGATGATGATGATGCAGACACATTTAAACATGTTCACTGTGTGGGGCTGGAGAAGTTTGATGTAGCCCATAGAGCTGACACATTGCAATAATCCTACCTTCTATGAGGGTTCTTGGATATTTGTATGAAGATATAAACCAACAGCTTAGTACTACACAGCCAGATGGCTATTACATAACAAGTGTCTACATCCTCATGATTCATTTTGTTACTCTGTTTCTTTGCAATAAAGATTAATAATAACAGAACTTTCAATCACACTTATATAAAGGTTAAAAGATCTTGCTTCAGCATTAAAACTAAATTAACACTTATGAATGCAACAAATAAAATACTACAGGGCAATAAATTACAAGTAGAGGGGTTGTGTAGGGTGACTGGTAAAATATTAAGCATTTTGTGGCCTCTTAATGATGCAGTGAAAAGTCAAATAATTCTGAACAAATAAGAAAGAGAAAAGGTAACTGGCTTAGGAGGACTCAACACAAAAGCTAAAACTGAAAAAAATTGATGACTGAGTGCACAGACTGTGTCTGGCACAGTGGAAGAGCCACTCTGGGACTGCAAGGCCAGGACATGTAGACAGTGCTCAGCGACACAGAGCTCAAGTATTTGTACACTGCATAAGTCAGTCACTGAACTTTTTACAAACAAAGATGGCAGCTCTCTAGAAAAAAATAAAAAGGAAAGAACAACAAAGTTACTGGTTTCTCAGTGAACACAGAGCAGAGCAAATGATCACCTCCATTAGGCTTCTCAGCTGGCACACAGAGCCAGGTTTTCATGCCACCTGGCATAAATGTGGTTGATCTTTGTTGCACGGTTCAGCACCATGCCAGGATGAGGCATTCTGCTGCAGGCTTTTCCTGTGCTCGCTGACAGGAGGGAACAGGGACACACAAGCCCACTCCAAGCACAAGCCTTCTTTTAAGCACATGCAGCTTTTCATTCACCTCACTTCTAAAGTCTTACCTCCTACCACCACAATGTAGCAACCACATATATATATATATAGCATACACACACAAGCAGATGTATACCAGCATATCTACTCATCACTTCTCCTTACCCACACAGCTCCTAGGACAGCCATGCCTATCTACTCTCCTAGATTGTCTTCCCAGATAAACCATCGAGCCTTGTTCTCCTTGTGGTATCTCTCCATCCACATTTTATCCAGATGCTTTTTTACCTCAGGCAGTCAAGTCTCTTCTGCCAAGCTCACAGATAATACCAGTCTCCTCTCCTCCTGCCAGCCCTACTTGACTGATCCCTTATAGACATCCATCACATTCATCCATCCATTCTCCTGCTCTTCCATCACATTCTCTCAGCCTCTCAGATGTTCCCAAACTTTTTTTTCCCAGTTTCATCCTCAGATGTAAAGTGCACTTGTACCTTTGTATAGCTGTATTGCAGAAGAGCAAATTTTTGATCAGGAGACAATATAACTGTGCTTGCCTGGTACTTATCCTGTCAACAAAGGAAGGGCAAAAGAAGCACATTAAGCACTGATTCCAAAGATTACACAGAATAAAATACAAAATTCAATACCTTTCCCAATGCCTGCATATATTACGTATAAGTCAACATACTAATGTCGTATTTGCTAGGATTACTGAGGATGTTCCACTGTCAGCATTGACACGTAGGATGTTCCCATTATCTGTTTTGTGAAGATACTGATTTCCTAAAAGCACAAGAGAGATGAAAATAAAAAGTAAGTAAAATGCTCATCAGTTACTTCTGTTTTCCCTTTATGTTTTTAAGCAGGAAATAAAATTCAAAAATCTGGTCAATGTTGTGATTCCCAGTTCTATAATGAAAGGATGCTTGCAGCACAAGAATGTTCACAAAATGTAGTCCTGGGGCTCATAACATCCACCCTCTAAGCATTTTTTTCCCTTGGGGCACTAGGTACACCCAAAAGGAAAAGCAGCCTCTATCTCCCTTTTCCCTGGCAGCCTGATGCATGGGGAGCTGATACACCTCAGAGGGTAACATGCTTCTACCCAAAAGCACAGAAGTAAGTATGCTCTTTTAAGAGTAGGAGAACACAGCTTGCTATGAATGTGAGCATGTTTCTAAGGGAAACAAGGAATCAACTCTTTGAGCTATGCACTGTTCTGTAACGGTACTATTAAATTATTTGACTTTTTTTCAGAGTACAGTAGCCACCTCAGCAGGAGGTGACCAAAGGTCACCCATGTTGCTGAAGGCAGTACATTTTATTGACATTCAAGTTGTAAGTATAAATTAGTTACCTGAAATCCACTCCAAATTATGTGTTTTGGACTTATAGTCATTGTTCAAGTAATTCTGTAAAGTGTATGTTTTTCCTGAAGAGGTCTCTTCTGAAAGAAACAAACAGAAGAGAGATTTTGATGTTGCTGCAAATTGTTCCACCCCAGCTTCTTCACCTGGCTACTAAGTGGGTTTTTGTTGCTGGTTATCAAAGTGTTTTAGATAACCATCTCTAAAGTAGTAGCGTTGGGCAGGCAATAAAACTTTATTGCAAGATAAATTCAGCAAGCATAAAATCAAGGAGTGTCAGTGAGATCACTCAACAAACTCATGGAAATAAAAATACCTTTTTGACAGTGACAAAAATGACCAGAAGACCTCTGCTCTCTTACCTCAGCAAACATGTACTCCCCCAAAGCTCAAAAGAAGTGATCTTAGTGCCTTTCTCCCCATGCTCACTCTGGGAATTGACTGCAGAGCCCCAACTGCTAACAGGTGCAGTTTTGAATAATTTGCTTACTCTTAAATTTCAGAAATGCCTCAAATAAAAAACCCCTAAAAATCTGAGAAGCGATAAAATATTCAGGGAAGGTCTAATAAAAAAAAAAACAAAAACCAAAAAACCAGACATTTCCTGATAAGATTATGATGAAATAATTGATTAAATATCCCTCTTTTGCTTTTTTTCCCACCAAGGTATCTTAAAGTTTGTTTTAGCATTACAATTTTGACTGCAAAGTTAAAGACAGGTTACTGGGTTAGTCTGAAAAGACCAAGTGAAACTCTGAATCTAGTTAAGCGAATGAGTTTGGTCATCAGCTTCAGCACACTGCAGTCAGCTTCTATGTACAGTATTTCTTTCTTACTGCCTGCAGTGCACAAGCTACTTTTTCCAAAGTAGGAAAAGTGCTAACAACAACAACAACTAGTCAGTCAATGAGTGTTTGTGTTTTCCTCTGAAAACAAAGACTACAGATTTTAAATTCAGGTGTGCAATTCTCCCTCTCTCTGCCTTTTTTTTTTTTTTTAAATGGAAACCTAAAATTTGCCTTCGTCTATCTGAATCTACCCTTCTACCTACAGGGTCCAGAACAGAAGGAATTTTAATTTCAGCTGGCTCAATCAAAAGACTAGAATAAAAACAACTGATAAAAACACTCAAGTACAGACGTGGTGACTGATCAACCAAGATGCTGCCCCTGTCAATTCTGACAGGCCCAGTCTTTCAGATACTTTTAAAACAGACTGCCTCTTCTTTCACTATGCTGAAGAAGAAAAAGAGTGCAAAGTCCTTGGGGGCACGCACAGAAAAACATCTCACAATGATTTTTCAGGTTATCTTTCGGCAGGTTGGATGCATATGACATCTGAAACATCACAGGAAGACATTTATATCAGCTATTATAGCTTTATTCTTAGTTCCAAACAATAAGAAAGCTGTATATATACAGCACAGACCGTACAACTATCACTGCAATAAAAGTCAAGAGACATAACATACAATGACTTTAGTCTAAAATGCTCTAAAAAGGTTAAAAAAATTGCTTGCTCAATTCCATCTGAAAGGTGACTCTTAAAAAAAATTACAAGGCTGGTTTTATTGCTCTTGAAGTTTCTGTAAGAATATTAATTTCTCAGGTTATTTATTTAGCTGAATATTTAATTTGATGGATTATGAACAAGTGGGTATTTAATATTCATACACAGTTGTCTAGTTGGGAATATGACTTCTTCCTAATCGAGAAAGTGTCATTTTCAATCAGAGGGGCTTTCGAAAGCAACAAAACTCTCTCTTGGAAAAGAAGCAGCAATTTAAGACAGGTGGCTGATGAACAGGTTTAGGGATTTTTCCAAACTGATGAATGTTTTTCTCCCTGGTGACATACATATTTTGCTAAGGTCTCATTACTAAAAATCAGGCCACTATTAAGATTTGTTGGCTATGTATAAAATTAAAATTTCATTTTCTGTCAACACCTTCCACATAGTATCTGAATATGAAAACACACGCCAAGCTGTAAGGGTACAGTCATAGAAGTTCTAGTTGAAGCATTTTCTTAATCTACAAGGTAGGCCATTACCAGTACATTCTTACTTATTCACATTGTGCCACTGACCAAAGACACTCAACACACATCGAATTCTGAATTTTGGCCCTTCTTGTTCAGATTCCATTTGAAAAGAAGGGTCAAACAGGTTCATTTTGACAAAATAAAGTAATTGTTGACATTTAAGAACACTTTATTGGCTTTGAAGATTTTATACAGGTGAATGGATGTTCATTATTTAGCAAAACTGCTTCTTTCACTCTTAGGTTCCGCAGAGAGGCTGCAAAGACTGAATTTTCTTGTTATTTTTCTTTTTCAACAATTCCGCATACAGACTTATTTTTCTAACCTCCACATGACTGGCTTCCAATGCTCAGCATTTAGGGCCAGTTCTGTTTAATAATCTTTATTGATGCTTTGGGTGAGGGCATTGAGTGCACCCTCATTAAGTTCGGAGATGACACCAAGCTGGGCAGGAGTGCTGCTCTGCTGGAAGGCAGGAGGGCTCTGCAGAGGAGTCTGGGCAGCCTGGATCCATGGGCTGAGGCCAGCTGCCTGAGCTTCAGCAAGTGCTGGGTCCTGCCCTGGGGTCACAACAACCCAGGCAGTGCCACAGGCTGGGGCAGAGTGGCTGGAAAGTGGCCCAGTGGAAAAGGACCTGGGGGTGCTGGTCAGCTCCAGGCTGAACCTGAACAAGTGTGTGCCCAGGTGGCCAGGAAGGCTCAGGGCATCCTGGCCTGGATCAGCAATAGCATGGGCAGCAGGACCAGGGCAGTGACTGGCACCCTGTACTTGGCACAGGTGAGGCAACACCTCGAGTGCTGTGTCTGGGCCCTCAATTCAAGACAGACAGGGAAGTGCTGGAATGTGTCCAGAGAAGCACAAGTCCTGTGAGGAGTGGCTGAGGGAGCTGGGGGTGTTCAGCCTGGGAATGGTATCACTCTCTACAACAACCTGAGAGGACGCTGCAGCCGGGGGGGGGTTGGGCTCTTCTCCATGCAGATAGTGACCGGACAAAAGGAGATAGCCTCAAGCTGTGCCAGAGAAGGCTCAGGCTGGAGATCAGGAAGATTTTTTTTCACTGAAAGGGTGGTTAAGCATTGGAAAGGACTGACTAGGAAAGTGGTGGAATCACCATCCCTGCAAATGTTCAAGAGATGACTTGATGTGCTGTGGTTTAGTTGATAAAGTGGTGTTTGATTGAAGGTTGGACTTGATGATCTTGGAGGTTTTTCCCAATCTTAATGATTCTGTGATTCATCTCTGCCCTGGTCTTACTCCTGGCAGTACATTTGTACTTTGACTGTCATAATGATATACTGGAAATAATTACATCAAAATACTCCTGTTACAACAGTAAAACCGTAAGTAAGTCCTTCTGCAAAGAAGGCTCTTAAACTTTTATGTAAGTAGTACTCATACAAAGTTGATAAATAATTCTGTTTGAATTTTGGAATTTCCTATTAATAATCTACCCTCTCTTAAGAGAAAAATTGAGTTGGTTTCTGTAGGTGTGAGGGGTTGACATTGTTTAAGCCCAGCTGGCTGCTAGGTAGCACTCAGCCACTCTCCTCCTTCCTTTCGCCCTCAGTGGAGACGGGGAGGAGAATCAGGAAAAGATAAACCCATAGGCTGAGATAAGAACAGTTTAATGACTGAAATAAAACTAAATATAAAACTCCTAATAAAAGTAATAATATTTGTAATAAAAAGGAGAGCGAGAGGAATAAAACCCTAGAAAGACAAGTGATGCAAAATACATTTGCTCATGCCCCAATGTCCAGCCTGTCATCAGCACCTTGCAGCCAACCTCTGTTTATATGAGCATGACATTCTATGTTATGAAATATTCCTTTGGCCAGCTCAGGTCAGCTGTCCTGGCCATGCTCCCACCCAGCTCCTTGTGCACCTCTTTTCTGGCAGAGCCAGGGAAACTGGTGTCCATGACTCAAGAGCAGGGACTACTGAGCAACAACCAAAACATGAGTGTGTTATCAACATTATTCTCATACTGAGTCCAGAACAGAGCATTGTAGCAGCTGCCAGGAGAAAATTACCTGATTCCCAGACAAAACCAGGACAGGTGTAAAGCAAAAAGAAGTTAAGTCCTGCGTAAGGTTTATGGCATGACATACCACCATACCCCATGTAGACAAATTACTTTTGGTACACGTATTTGTTATTCCCCAGTGTCAAGGTGCATTTTACTAATTCTCATGTGTAATTTAAAAAAAAAAACAAAAAAAAAAAACCAAAAAAACGGCACAAGAAATTAACTGACTTTAAACTATGGAAAACTAAAAAGAATAATATTGGAAATTTTACTGCATGTTTGCCGCTACCAAGAGAGACTGGAAAAAAACTCAAAAAGGGAAAGATGAGTGCAAGCATGATGTTCAGTAATAATGAGAAAGGGATAGACAAATAATAAAAATCAGAAAAGGTGAATGGTTATTGCCATTTTAAAGTGACAGCAGAAGAAGAGCAAGAATGATCTGCAATCAAAGTATGTAATTTAGGAGCAGCAGGAGAGATGCAAGGGAATACTGGCTGATTTAGTGGTCAGAAAAGTAAGAGACATTTCAGGCTAGTTTTTCCAAACTTGCTGTTTCCCCATTTCTCTTCCAATGCGTGTAAAAGAGTACTCTAACTCTCCCCCCCTCCTGTACACTCCAGTCCCCAGTTACTGCCTATGTGACAGAACACTGAGATAGATTTCCAGCAAAAAAGTAGGTAAAAAACTACTCTTCTGGCTTGGGCCAAAGGTTCACTTCATCCAGAATTCTATCCAATACCGAGGAGCTGATACAGGACCTTCAGGAGAGGCCTTAAGCAATGAGTGAGTGCTGTGACACCTCTTGCAGCAGTTCATCCAAGAGCCCCTCCATGGGGCTGCAGGCTTCCCCAGAGGGATTTAATCATTAACTTGATAATCAATAGCTCTGGAATCCCTCTCAAATTTACCCCGCCACGTGCAAAACAAGGAAATAAGAATATAATTGTTCTACAGATAGCAATCCACTGTTGATAATGGTGTTTTATATTATATTACTCAACATTTGAATCAGTGTAGATAACTGAGTTAAATGACAGTTACAGAAGTCAAGGACATGCAGAAGGAAAATATTTCCATTCCCTATCTTTTCAGGCTCACAAAGAATGCTCAGGCACCTTAAGGTCATTAACATTCACAGGACCTGCTGTGCTCTTCCAGCCTCTTCTAGGCACATTTCTACCAAAAGACCACAAAAGCACACACATAGTATCTAATCATGGTGATGATGATCCTTCTCATTTAGTGACTATCTCTCACCCTTGGAGAATTAAATCTGTGGGTGAAAAACCTGGTTTGTGGACAGCAGTTGTACAGGACCCTCACTCTAAGACTCATCAGTCAGGATGTGTATGACTTGCTCATGGCAGCAAATAGTAAATAGTAAACACTGCACTGTCTCCTTCCTGCTCTCAGCAGTCGCTGCTCATCCTCCCACTCCTGGCCTTCCTGTCCAGCTGTAGCAAGAACTGCAGTTAGAGAAGTGGTGAAGGTATATATAGACATGGGATGTTTCAATTTGCCTTTTGCATGGAAAGTTAGAGAAGAAAAAAAAAAAAACACATGAAAAGCGTAAGCAAATTGGTGAATCATGAACAGAAAGACCAAAATATTTTTATAAAATACTCATACATTAAGGGTAACAACTTGTTAGTGTAGTCACCTGTTGGATAGCTCCTCAAAGAACAACAATGCTTTAATCAATGGACTTCAAAAACAAGCCCCAAGGCTGTTTTGAAATTAAACTGTTTGATGCAAGTAGCCCCATGTGGTTATTTAATATAAAATGAGGTGTCAAAATAGGCAGTGGGTCTAAATGAAATGTATAAAATCTTGTACAGAGTTCTGGCAGCAGACCCTCAAGGTAAATGCTGCACCCCAAATTAGGGAACTACTCTGCAAATTTAAGTCTGCACTATTTGCCCATGCTAAGTGTCTGCAAGAGCAGAAGCAGAAGTTCCCCTTGCCAGGCCTACAGGACAGCCAACAAGCCAGAAATCTGCTGGAGCGGCAAAATTTCACAACCTTTCGCAGTACTGGAGGCCATTTATCAAACTAATTATGTGCTGCATGACTACTAAGCTTATGAAAGTCCATTGAGAAGCATGGCAGGGAAAACAGCTGCAGACCAAAGGTAAGAAATCCAAACTCAAAATTATCTGTTTATATCAATAATCATCATATTCACTCCCTATACAATGCTTGAACCATTGGGATGAAATAAAACTATTTGACTGCAATTACAAGGACTTTTATCAGAGCAGACTTTGATTTCACATCGTCACAGTTATGTGACTCCTTCCTAAAGCAATTTTGCCACTTTCATTTAGTACTCAATAACCTGTATGGGCCCAAGAGGCATCCCCAGCTGACTCACATGTCCTGTGGTTGTTCATAAAAGCCATATAATCAAACTGTCACTGATTAAGTGCTCTAACCTATAAATTACTACTTTATGAATACACCACCTGTACACTCTCAGCTAACAGAAAACATCTGTTTAAACTTCAGTTAAAACTTCAAAAGAACTCTGCAGTTCCCAAATTACAATGGTCACAGTTGATCAGATGTTACTGCTGGCTTGATTTGTGAAGAGACAGGAATTCAAGTTTTTGAACTGGGATCACTCCGTCTCAACCCTTATTTTACCCAGAGGGACTTACTGGGTGTGTTGGATAACTTTCTATGCCTTAATTTGAACCCATAGTAAAAAGTCTGACACATCGTTCTACCCTTTTACAACCAAAAGGACACAAGCCAAGGCTGACAGCATGGTGGTATTCTGTGTATTATAGAACAGAAATGCTTCTTTGAAGTTACATGAATTTACTATGTAACTGAATGACTGATCTTGAATTGCAGCCACTTCTAGAGCAAAAGCACTCCTATGCTACAATTTATGAAGGAAGAAAACCCACTTTATTTACAGTAAGACATGGCATTGGCATCAAGATAGACAAGTACCAACTCTTCAGCAGAGTTCAGGCCTGCATACGGAATTCTTTCACTAGGTGTTATGCCTGCACACATCCATCTGATAAGTTATCAAGGCCCTTTCTCTTGCTCTTCCCCACTTGTGAAATTCAGAGTATTTCTTGTCACCTCAAAAATCTGCTTTTTTGAGATAAGTGGCAAAAAGCTGCCCAAAAATAAGAGAAAACAGACTCAGCATCCACAGATGGAAGTTTTAGCCTAGAAGGTATGTAGCTCAGATATCTGGACTTTGAAAATCTAGTTTTGAATGACTGTGATGTTGATATTAATAGAGCTAAACTACAAAACAGTTAAACGTAAATTACGACACATGAGCACCAGCGACACAAGCTCCGCCTCTTTAACTGACACAACAAACCCCCAAAACTTTGTGTGCACATATGCAATTTCTGAACACATCGTCAAGATCAGCATACACATCTTCAATTTTTTTGGAGTCCACCTCTCGGACCTAGGTCTCGTCTAGAAAACTCTCCCTTAGAGTTTGCAGTGCTGATTATACACATCACAACTGCTCAGCTGTTACTCGTAAGAGCACAAAACGAGAGCAGCTCTGTCCTACTAGCTGAAAGCAATGCATTTCTCGATCAGGATTTAATGCTGTTTCACATTAACATCCAGAGCTACAAGGGCAACCTGGAAAGTGCTAACTGGTCAGAGTCCAAAACCACACTCTAAATCTTTCTCTACTTTTCTGACCTCTGAAACGGTGCTGTTTATATAATTTCACCCAAAGGCATTAACAAAAGTTGTGCAAACAAAGCAAAGGAGGGGGAATATAATCTTACCTCTTCAATACACCCTAGAAAAGTGAGTAATTGGCATTTTACTGCTGGTTAGAGAGCTTTTGGCCACAATAAGAACAGAAAATGCTGAAAACGACAACGCTTCTATTACCAGAGCATACAGGAAACCAAAGAGACTTTTTAATTGTCCCCGTGCCCCGCACCGTCCCTGGTGAGACGCCCGTACGTCCGAGAGTCCGGGACCCGGCAGCTCCAGCTCTGCGGAGCCCGTTCCCCGAGGCACAAACTTTCCGCAGAACTTTCCCCCGTGGCTGCGCCGAGCGCCGGCGGCCGCAGCGAGCCCCCCACGCCCTCCCCCCGCGGCCGCGCCGCGCACTTACTGCGGGTCAGCAGCACCAGCGGCACGGTGATGACCACGACAACGGCGGCGGCCCCCAAGATCCCCAGCAGCCACTTCAGGAAGCCCTGGAAGGAGAAGTCCCGTCAGGCGCCGGCGGCCCTGCCCGCGCTGCCGCCCACCGTCCCTCCCCGCACCCACCGGCATCGCGGAGCGGGGCGGGCAGGGCACGGCGGCACCGAGCCCGGCGCAGGGAGGCTCCGCGGTCCCGGCAATGCCCGCGGGGCTCTCCTCGGGAGCGGCGCCTGGGCGGGGGCTGGGGGCGGCTGCCGAGGGAGCGGCAGGCGCTGCGGGTTGTGCAAGATCCCGGCTGGAATTCTGCTGGCTGTGCGGTTTGAGCGGCGGTGTCTCCGCCGGTTCACACCCCTGGAGCGCGGTGACACAGCTGTACGCGGCAGAGGAGGGACTTGGGACGCCGGTGGGGTTTCTGTCGGAAATCAGATAACGGCCCAGAAGTGAAATGCCTCCAAACGCTGATGGAAAAGCTCCCAATGTTTTGCTGACACCAGCATTTCTTGTAAAGTTTCTGCTCTTTGAACTTCTTTCTCTGACAGTCAAGTAATGAAAGAACTGATAAAATTGCAGGAAGGGCTTATATTTATTTGTTTGGCACTGGAGATAGATGTGTAAGTCTGCTATGTGGGTTTTTAAATTAGGACCAGAAAATTGAAGTATAGGACAAAAGTTTAAAATTTAGTGGTGAAGATGAACCTTGTTTTTTACATAAGATAATTCCCTTTGAGTACATGCTGTGAAAGCAGGACAAATGGTTGGAAAAGACAGAATAACGTGTTAATCAAGACTGTAAAGCTTTTGTTTGTTAAAAATCTGAGCGTTACCAGGTAGTCAGAAAACGCTGGGAGTTTCTAATTATTTTAAGAGCTCTAGCCTCCAAAAAGTAATTATAAATGGTGCTTTTGGGTTTGGCCATGTTGATTTCCCCCCTCTAATTGCAGAACACTAGTAGTTACCAGAGACAGATGCAGGTATTTTACATGTTCAGAAACGTAACAGAAAAAGTATATGATCTGCTGAAGCAAGATTTCAAGTCAAGGGAAATAGCAAATGTTCTTAGATTTGCCTTCAAAGTACCTGTCAAAGCTTTCAGTAAGGTTATGTTGTTTGCTCCTTCATCCTACTTCTGCAGATGGAGCACAGCATTTAGTATTTTGCGTCTGTTTCTTAAGAAACATGTGTCTGGAAGTGGGTTAATAGCTTTTTGTGATAAAAAAATCTCCTTCAGTATAACCCAAAGTGTTTAGAAACATTAAATATATGTCTATATGGAAGTTAGCAGACTTCATCTAGATACAAACATGTTCTTGCTTGCTATTGTATACTATTCTCCTTGAAGGTAGCAGTTGGTACTAGCTGTGAATTTGCGCTGTGCTGGCTATATCAGTTTACCTTAGGAATGTCATTAATGTGCTCTGACAGTGGTTCCAGGTAGCACAGTGTACCTTTACCATGGAGGATCCAACGTGTTGCAATTTTACAGCTCGCTAACCACTAATCTCTGAGTACAGATAAGTCCACTTCTATAAAGTAAAATCACAGTGAAATGACAGTCTTTTAACATTAATTTTCAAAGTAGCATATCATTGTATGCTGTAAGATGCATGACCAGTGCTTCAGAATGTCTTACAGCTCCACTTAAGTATCTGTCTGGTATACTGTGCATCTGTCTGTCTTATGAACAATCAAAAAGAGAAACAAAACACCACCACTCCTCACCACCCCAGGATGAATTTTCCTTTTCCTAGTGAGCAGGAATCACAACATATATCTAATTCATCCAACCTGTGCTTTTTTCCCCTGCTTAAACATTTAAGTAGTGATCATTACAATGTCTCAAAATACAGCACAGTTAAATTATGTCAGTCTTGAGAAAAATTGTACCTGAATGTTTTGTACTTTTCATAGCCAAGTTGCAGTTTAGTATTATTTTGAGAGATTATCAGCAAGGTTCTAAAGTTTCTCAGTGGTGAATTCTAAGGAGAAAAAAGGAGCAGTACTGTCAAAGCATCTGGCTGGCTACTGCTGGTTTCTGTGGGAACGCAATTTTAACTGCCTTTGGAAATCTGTGTTCCTGTGTCTAGATCAATTTTTTAATAACCTACAGTGTTTCTGACTCTGGTCATGCCAGAGAGACTTAAGCACTCTCTGTAAAATCTGTACACAGAACCACCTGAGTTCCAGCAAGAGTCAGTATAGCAGATTATGTTTTCCATTTAGTTGCAATAGTTCCTAACAGTGATTCTCTGCAACTTGAAAAAAATCTCAAGTTCCTCCTGACTGATCAAAAAAATTATTGTTAATGGGTGTGCTTCTGGTTCTCGGTCAGATTGTCTTTTGTGATAGCCTGAGACTTAAAAAAGTTCCTCCAGCTAAATATTCCAAGTTACTTTGTACTATGATGTTCTTTTGTAATCAGATATGTATTAACCAGGAAATGCCAAGAAATTAAAAAAGTGAATATCCAGCAGTGGCTGCTACATGGTGAAATTTGAGAAGCTGTAGCTTCATATTGTATGTTCAGCACTGTTGTATTCATAAAGAAGTTGCATAATTGCAAAGAGCTACTTACTAGAAAAGAATGAAAATACAGCTTTCAGCCTGAGGTTGACTTTCCTAAAGTCAGCTTGGGGACTTGGGGGATCTTCTAGATGTGATGTCTTCTTCAGACCTCTAGCCTCAGTAAAACTCAAGACTTTGTTAGACATCTGTTTATATATTTGAACCTTTCCTCCAGAAACATTTAGAAGAGTCAAACTGCAAAAATGGAAAACTTAAGTTCTCTGCAGAATAAAAAAATTGTGACTAAAATGTGTACAGTTTACTTTACAGGTACAATGATGTATTCCAGATTTCTCAGTGCGTAGCTGTGGGAGAAAAATTACATACTGGATAAAGTTTTGCACAGATTCAGTGGCTCACTTCAAATGTGCTGTGAAGAAAAGAAGGCAAAAATGCTATTAGCACTGAGGAGTATTCAAGTTCTACTGGACTCAGTGTGTCTGTTGACTACAAATATATTAAAAATGTTGTTTTTCAGAAATAGTTTCATTTTTTCTTCGCATATGAAGTTGAAATGCCATTACGTTTTTATAGCACATCTTTGCATTTGTTCTGTTTGAGAGGATTGTGAATAGAGTGTTAACTGAAAATCAGGAAAGAAAAATCTCTATTTTATGTGATTATGTCACTGGGACAACCATTTCAGTGTAGGTAGTAGCAGCTGTAACTTAGTTCTTTCAAGTTTGCCTATTTTTCTTTATAAAGCTATTTTCCTGGCAACTACAGATTCTTACTACATGTCCTCTGAGCACAGTGGAATGGTTAGAGTGTCTCAGGTTTTGTTCTTCTTTTTTCTTTTCTTTAATTTTGGTATTAATTCCAAGTAGTTGTCTTGTTTTACTGCAATATACTTATTATTATTTAAAAAATAGTGTGGAAGAGGAAAGATGGTGCACACTCAGCAAATAAAATACAGTGGGAACACTTTTAAATATAAGGCCACCTGGAAGTTCAAGGCAGCACATATGCAATACACAGAGGACTCCAGTTATTGTGTAGTAAAGGCAAAGAGATTGTGACTTATTTCTCCCTATATTTATACTATTCACTGAATTTCATGTAGCACGTGTGAGAAATATCCAGGACATATCTTATTACTGATCCCATATGGACTTGCTCTCTGATTTCAGGATATGTAAATCCTAGTCCTGTTGAGCTGAAACATGTGTTTGATATTTTTGATTACAAGCTCAGCTTCATCTCACTTCTGAAAAAAAGGTTACTTTTTATTCATGCTCTAGATTGGGACTTAGAAAATTAGAGGTTAAATGTTTTTGTTGTGTTCCAGACAAGCTGCATAAACTTGAGAAAATAATTTATACCCCTCTGTTCCTAGAGCATATAATTTGTAAAAGTGTGGAAAGCTCAGTATTTTCATAGCTGACAAAGCCATCACCAGGAGGGGCTCAAATACCCTGGTGACCGACACCGTGGAAAAATGGATTTGTAACTTAGGAATCCTGTCCTTCAGAACACTAAAATATCCTGGACAAAGTGAAATAAAGCATTTCAAAGACAATTGCTCAGTCTTTGAAACAGAAAAGTTACCTCATACCATTTTATCCCGGACCATATGTATCCAAATGTGTATAACTGAATCTTTTCCAGTTCCACTTGGACCCAAACCACTATGTACAAGTGGGATTAAATAAACAACTAATGAGTATACATAGCCTCAATATTTTTTTTTCTCTCCAGTAGTATTTTGGGTGTTATGATTTTATATTTTTTTGGTGCAAGATTCTATTTGGTTTAAATTGTTTGAAGTTGGGATGTTAGAACAGCTTTCTGTTGCTGTCAAGAAGCTGATCAAGATGCCAAATTTGGTATGATCTGTCCTGATCTGAAATTACAGAATATTCATTCCTATAGCACTTTGGAAGAATGATTTAATATTTTCCCAGAAATTCTAGATTATCAATGAAAGTTTCAGATGCCTTAAAAAACCTTATTCCCATAAAAATTTTATTCCTAGCAAAAATTATAGGTACTAATTCTGATTCAACAATGGTCCTATTTCATATCAACTTCTACTAGATACTTGCTAAGCCCATTGGATTTCTGTTAACGCTTGCCCTTTAGGACATTTTAATGTGGATCTCTGGTGTATTGGTAAATAAGTGAGGGGAGGAAAGGGGGTTTGGATAGTTGTTAGAAATGGGAGGTAACACCATGTAAAAATGGTTCTCAGAGGAAGAAGGAACGAAGGAATCCCACACGGATTAGAGGGCCTTTTGCATTGGTTTGACTTGAAAATCTTATAAAATTTGAAGAAGTTACAGGGCAGTTTCCACACTTATGGAGTGTATGGCACTTAACATTTTTCAAAGCTGTCCTCCTGTTCTGAATTTATGCTAATGAAGAATAATTGTCTCTTCGGACATATTTCCCTCTCTAGCTTCATCTTACATGATTTCTTTTACAACTAAAGATAATTCAAAATTCACACAGCTCTTTTCTGGGAATCATTGTGGAGAAAACATGACAAAAAATGGTGTTTGTTTTATCATTCCAAAGAAACCACTTCTAAGATCTCAGTGACACTAAAATATTAGAATAAAATGAAATGGACTGCAAAGAGGCACATGGCATATACACATGAGAAATCAACAGAAAAGAAGCTTGAAAAAATTTATTTAAGGCTATCATTTAATATCCTTAAAGCTTAGCCTTTTTATAACAAAGGTTTTAAGAGGAATATTCACTTCTCAGGCATTTGTAACTGCCAGCCCCTTATGAATAACACATATAATTGGTGATTGAATAATTTGTGTGTAGAAGTAAATTTTTTAGAAAAATAAGTTTATCCTTAAATATAAATGGAGTTACTTTAGTCCTAATAAATGGAAAATATGAAGTTATCGAACTTTCACAGTCTTAAAGCTGTTAAGAAAACCATCCCTTAGACAACATGTTTTCCATATATAAACCTTTGGCAACACTAAACTATTGTACAATTATTTCCTGGCATGCAAGGTGACATAGCTTTGTTACACCAAATGTAAATGACAGAATACAGATTTCAGAATCTCTTAGTAACTCGTAATTGATGAAATGAAGATCTTCATTTTTCCTATTTTATTCTGCATTTTCACTGGTATTCTTCCAGAAGGTCTCTGGGGAAAAAAAATAGAAAAAAAGCAGCAGCAATTAGATTCTAAGTCTCCCAAGATTTATGAAATATGTGTGGAACATATTTTTTCTGTTCAAGAGTGAGCAGATGTTAGTTCCACAGACCTCTCAATGCCTCTCTCTAATAACAGATTTAAAACAATTATTCCTAAAGGAAAAACATTTTACTGGTTTCTAATAGATTCCTTTTCTAAATTGTTTCAATGCTGAACTAAAAACACAAAAATAGTAACATGCTAATAAAAACTGTATTTTGACTGTACCTTCTAAATTTTTTGAGACAATATTTGTTGTTTCAGATTTCCAAAATCAACTAGTCTTTTTGGGGGCTTCAGTAATGCAAAGGGAACATCCAACATTTAAAAAAATCTGGCCAGTCACATGTGTCTTGAGTTGGAATTTAATTTTTTTTTTTATGCTTCATTAATTTTAACAAATAATTCCCAACTATTCTGTTCACAGAGCTCATTTAGAAAATGCTGCTTTGCCTACATACAGGCAAACTAAAGCAGGTTCTTAAAGAGTCACCTGTCAGGAACTCAGATTACAGCACTGTTCCCTAATGACAAGCTGCATTTTAAGGCAGTGTTTTATATCACAGTCTTTAAAGAATAATCAGTTTGGTGTAATTACAGCAATAAATATTTCTCATTTTATAATGTCCATGCAAAGAAAAGTTTTATTTTTTGATAATTTAATCTGACCTTATTTCTGGTAACAGTCAGTGGCAAAACTACTCTTAAGGTAAAGAGTAAACTATTAGAGAGGTTCACCATTGGTAAAAAATTTGAATAATACTTGGAACAAGTTCCATTTAGTGTCTTACCCTTCATCTGTCTGTAACAAAGTTTGCAACATAGTACACATATATCAATAGCTAAGAGAAAAATTAGCAGTACTTTTCCTATGTGTGACAAATTCATCCTAAACACTGTTCTATTAAGAATAGTATAAAATTCAGGCACCTTTGGGTAACTTTTGTGTTAATTAGCCATTTTAGGAACTCTTTGGCAGCCATGTCATCAAGGACTTTGTTGATATCACTCGTGAAAGTGCCATCTGCATGTCTTCGACCCATTTCTTCAGCCACAAGAGCTTTTTCTGGGAAACTTCAAAGGTAAGAAATCATTAAACAATGTGCAGATCTAAATAAACAAACCATTTAAAAGGGCCTTATTACTGGGTTCTAATACATTGCATATTTCCTGCGATTTTAAGGAATTAAGGGCTGAGCCTGATGTTATGGCTCAGTATAGCACAACGCATGTCAGAACATCTCTCGAGGCATTATTTTCAAAACAGAAAACTGTTCCTTCCAGTGAGCCTAAACTCCTCTCTAGCAGTTTTGAAAAAGCCATACATGCAAAAATATATCTGAGTCTGCAATGTCCATACCATATAGGCTAGGAATCAGTACATTTACTAAGAATAGTTATTTAAGAAATACCACTACTAAAATATTATAGTCAAATTTTCATACCTTTTTCTCTTTTATTTGGACTTAAGGCCTAGTTATTTCCTTAAAATTATATTGCATAAGAATTTCGATATCAAGAGCAGCAATTTTATTTTTTTTTTTGCCAGGGGGGTGGTGGTTGAAATAGCTCACTTAAAGCACCTGTGTAAAACCTAAGTGCTTGCTTGATGCAAAAACATAGAACGTAGCATTTTCTACTTGGAATCAGATGCTGATTCTTGTTCTTTTTTGACTGCTGGAAAAACAGTATGCCAAAACCAGAGTTTGATTTAGAAAACTTTTCTCTCTTGTTCCATCCCACCAAATGTATGAAGATTTTAATGGGTTTCACTAAGGTGGGCTGATGCTGAAGCACCCTGGGCCCTGGATCCAATGACAGGCAGACTGGTGGATTTCAAGGAAGGCTATATACAAATAGTACTAGATATTGGAAAGCAGAAGGGTGGTCTACAATTAATTGCCCATCTAAGTTTCTAAGTTCAGTTGAGGTTGTATTTCTCTCAAATGGATACAGAAATACCCTATTTCTGCTGATGAAAATAAAACATGACAGATAAACAAGTGGAAGTCTGAACATGACTAGGAAGGGGAACCAGCTTTTCCCCTTCTTTATGTAGCTGACCTAATTATTTAAGTCTGTTTTCTTCAGGAAATTGTCAATATTTACAAAACTTACTTTTTAGTCTTCCTTCACTACAACACACAATCTTGTCTTACAGATTGTATTTTATTATTATGATTTATTATTATTATTTTTATGTAATGCGAGAGACTTACATAGTACTTTACAGCTGGTAGAATATATAATCAGAGGATGAACTGAAATCCCTGCCCCAAAGAGCTTACAGTCTAAAGGCACAAGTAAGTACAGCACAGTTAAAAGGTGGGGAGTGGCAGCTGCATGGTGTAGCTCTTCACCATGCAGAGCTGGAAATAGATGAGCAGAAGGTGCCTGCAGGAGACTGAAGGTAATGCCATTCTAAGTGTAAGACCATCATGACAAACGATGTAAAGTCATGAGGGAGTACACAAAGTGAATAGGATAGAGAAATCTGAAATGAGTATGTGGAGAACAAGATAGAAATGAAAGAAGTCATAGATAGGTGAAGTCATTAGTGGAGCATTGTGTCCAGGGAACTGCTAACCATAGCAAAAGAATTAGAAGCATCTTAAAAAGGAAGATAAGTTATAGTCGTAGAAAATGATAGTTGTTATGGCAGCAGCAACTTGGGGAGACTCTGAGAAGCATGAGAAGAGGAAAAGAAGTTATTAGTTACTGCTGGGAATGATCATCAGCACATGGAGTACAGGTGATAACACTGGAAAAATTTAATCTTGGAAATACTGCAGAGGAAAAGATTGACTTCAAAAGGAAAAAAGGAGAAGGCAATTTAAGATGACACTGACTTGAATAGTCTCAGTGTTAGTTAAGGAGACTGTAAGCAATGTTAGGTGAAGGAGGAAAGGTGGTAGTTAGAGGAAGAAGGTCTTGTTTAGTTTTAGATGTGTTGACCTTAAGTAAAACTTGACCTTTTAGAATGTAACAGCATACTGAACAGGTTTCAATCTGTATTTGAACTGAATAATGTCAAGTGGTAGTCTATCACCCGCAGAATATCTTCTAATACAAAAGAAAAACATGAAGTACAGCAAGAATGATCAAAAACACATCAAATTTTCATCAGACATGATTTCTAACCCCAAATGCAAAGCAAAACTTAATAATAGCAATGGAGGGATTCTTACTCTCTTCTTCCTCGTCCATTCACTAACCAAGCGATGAACTCTTTGGCAGCTTGACCTTCCAGATAAGAGGTGATATCACTGGTGTAGGTGCCTTCAGCATGTCTCTCAAATTCAGCATGACGCTTGGAGATGGCATTGCTGAAAGAAGAGCAATACTGTAGGAGCAGACTGCAGAATAATTTAACTTCTTAACAATCTTTATTGATTTAAATTTCCCACTTGCCAGACTAGCATTTCTATAAGAGAGAGGTTCTTTTTGCTGCTCAAATTGGTCTTGATATATTTTTTCGACTTATATTTCAGTTCTGAAAGTATTGCCTGTACTATGCAATACACTTTTGTGCAGAGATTCCCAAACTAGGTCTGAACAACTGAGTTCAGGTGTGGAAAGCAATTACAGCTGTATTGGAATGGTCTTCTGCCAGACAAATTAGCTATGAGCAAGAAACTGTATTGTATTATACAAACATGCTTTTTGATACCCTTTTTTAGATGCTCCTCCTATCTTCACCTTCATTTTTTCTGAGCCAAACTATTCACACTTAATTCCTTTCAAATTTACATTTTGAGTTGTTTTATGAACACCCTTTTAATCATCACTCTGACCAAGTCATAATCTTGGAAAACTTTCAAGCCTGATCAACTCCATCTTATTAAAGACATTTATCTTCTCCCTCCCTACACCTCATTGTGGTTCTTTCTCTGATATAACACCAAATTATGTTACAGTGGCTCTTAGGAAGGCAAACTGCACTGAGAAGTAGACATATTATGGAATATTTTCCATGAATAAATTCCCTAGCATTTCTGTTTCAGAATTTGTTAATTTCTGCCCAAATCTAGCTCTTTGTATTATTTTTTCTTCTTGGGATGTCACCATTCCTCTTAATTTAGTACCATCTGCACTTTTCATCAGCAATGCTAACTAGAGTTGTTTGGAACATTTTTAATGAAATGTTAATTTTTTTGAGATATGCTGTTTCAGTGAAGCAGAAACATTATTACAAGTTTGTTATTAATATTGACAGTGTGAACTTGAGGATCTTTGTGATCTGAGCTATCCTTTTTGGATTTTCTGACAAATGAAAGAATAAATATAGGTATTTTAATTTGTTTTGCAAAAACACTTACTCAATTTCTCATTTATTTATTTAAAATTTCCAGTCTCTCTAAACCTTTCCCAAAACCACAGTCAAGAAACAGAATCCTGGCCTTCAGCAGGTCTTGTGTTCTCCTTTCTGTAATAAGTAGTTTATGTGACACGGGACTGAGTGCTGAGGGCTGAGCAGTGCATCATGTTTAATCAGCTCTCTGCAAATTTTCCTGGCCATCTTCCTTTCACTAATCTTCTCACTGTTTTTTTCATTCTTCAACATAATGTATTTGGGTTTTTTTTTCTCTTCAGTCTTTTTCTATACTAAGATTTTATTTTTATTTTATTCTCTGCTCTCCTTGATTACTTGAAATGTGCTTTCTTGAAATGTATTCTCATCCTGTTGCATTCCTTGCATCCATCTACAGCTATAGAACACAGGTACAGGAATAAAAACCATAGAGTCATATCCTCTTTCCTTGTAAAAAGCAGGTGTGAAATAATGCACTTGGTTGATATTTCTTTGATTGTGGTAACATTGTAAAGAATACTAGTTGTTTTCTTTCTTGTTTAACTGAAAATGAGCTCAGACTGGTTTCAAATAACAAGTTGTGACAAGTGGAATACCTTGAGAGCTGGTCAGGGACTTGGTTGTTTTCTTTGTCCTCCTGTCCTTGTTGGCTGTAGTGAAATTGCACAATCATTAAATCATTATTACCAATACACTGCAGAGCCTGCATAAGCTTTTACTGGTTATTATTTAAATATTACAATAAACCCCCATGACAGATAGATTAATATTATATTCATTATATTTCAGACATATGAATTGAAATAAATACAATGTGTAGAAACTGTTACTTTAAAGACTTCCACAGAGATTTAAAAGCATCAATATAATAGATTTTTGAATTCTTTTTGCACAGATTCTCTCTAGAACACAAGACTGACACACTTTTACATTATTCTTGCTCTCAGCTTGATAGCTTGAGTTTAATCAAAGTAAATTTGGAAAAAAACCATGCCAGCGTATACTGGTAAATTATCCAGTGATCAACAGAACTTAAAGTTAAGCTCCCTTTTTAAAAATGAAATATCAGGATTAGAGTATCCATAAACAGGAAAGTTTTGATAAGGCCTAGTGGCCCAGAATTATATATTATGTTTATATATCTTATTCATATTGAACTTAATTCATTCTCTGAGAGAATCTACCCCAAAGAGGCTGAGACAGTCTTTTTATGTGGCATATCAGATACTACACTTTGATTTAACCAAATCCTTTTGACTGATTTTGCATATGTTTCTAATTTCTAATAATATATTAATATTCTATTACTGGCTGGACTTCATGATCTTAGAGGTCCTTTCCAACCTAAATGATTCTATGATTATATATATAAATTTTCCTTCACAAGTATTTTACTTATTTGAGGATTATCCATGGTCTGGGATGGGAAGTTGATACCAAGAAACTGAATTGGCTGATTTTTGGCTGTTTCTGTGCATGAAGATCTGTATCAATGCTTACCCATTTCTTTTAGTGCTCATTAACCATTGCACAAAGTCCTGAGCTCGTCTGGTGTCCAGGTACTTGGTGTAATCACTGGTGAATGTGCCTTGTGAGTGACGTTTCACTTCATTCAGCTGTCTAGATTCATCTGTTGGTTCAGAATGGGAAGCTTTGAATGATCTGTGAAAAGTTGAGACCTTGTTAATCGGCAGTAGTTACAGTACAGTCTACAGGTGCATTGATTTTTCTTTTAACAATACTAGGTTTTACTCCCACAAAGTGAAAGCAAGTGGCATATTGATCACTAACTGCCTGGTAAAAGGAATCTGTATGGTAGATTGGATACTGCACAATTACACACTCTTCTTGGATAAATAAGGTAGCTATTGTTTTAATACCCCAAATTTCTGTGCTATGCTTTGCAATATTAAAAAAATTGTGAATTTCTACGGTAGACTAAGTACCATGTAAAGCTATCTTTAAATCCTAGTATGTTTGGCTTCAAAGAGTAAGAAAATGGAGTTTGGGCTAAGTATTTGTAAAAGTTTGGCCTAAAGAATTTACCTTGATTTCTCCTCTGTATCCTGAAGAGGATTTTGCCAGCTGCCTCGAACCAGCATTAAAAGGAGACCAGCAACAAAATAAATGCTTTTCATTTTCATTGCCTGTCAAAACAGAAATAAGGCAACAAAGAAAAATGTTATACTGTTTACATATGTTTGAATCAATTACATCGAAAATAGACATTCTTAATACTGATCTAAACTTGAAGATATATATAAAGAGCCTGCTAGGATGGGTTCCATGTCCAGTGGATGACATTTTAGGGCCTTGGGTTGGTATTCAAAAGATGTAGTCTCTGTTCCAGTCTTTAGGCTCTAGTCTGTATTTTAGAACGCAAGGAGAGCTGAGAGCAGCTGCATCCTCACTTTCTTTTGCAATGCGAGGATAAAAGTCTTTTCTCTCCTTTTCTCTGTGTTCTGCTGATGGCAAGCACTAGATCTGTAATACTGTTCTATTGCAAAACTTGGGGTAGTGATGTGACTACAATTTTTTCCCCAGCTCGTTCACTAGAGAAAAAACAAAGCAAATCTTTGTCAAGAATGCTGTCACATTAGCAGTTCCCCATTCTTTCTTTCTCACAAAAGTTGCAATGAGTTCACAGCAGCAAAATGTCACTGGAAATAATTTCATCATGTACTTGGGCTGATACTTTTGTATTTGAAAAAGTCTTTCTGCCACCCGTGGCATTTTTCTATGGAAGTTTATGGTACAGTCTGAAAAACAAAGGGAGATAGGACATGAGTGCCTCGAAGTAAAGTGGTAGCAAAGTAAGTCCCAGTCAAAAAGCACCCTCCCCTCTAAATGAAAGCCATCCTCCTGTGTCTCTACTGCAGGAGTTACTTACTGAAGTACAATGATATATAAAATAAGGCAATCTGAGTTAAAATATATATATTCTCTATTATAATGCCTTGTCACAATAATCTGAATTTAAATATACTATGGGCTGGAGGAAGCTCAGAAAACTATGAGGAAGTGATGTGTAGTGGAGGTGCAGATTACTCCATTTTGAGATTGAGAGTTGGCTCTGCAATGAGCAGTGCAAATGAGGAAGGTGTATGAACACCTCTGAAAAGTTAACCTCCTGCATCAAAAATCCTACTGCTGTAGGACTTCTACTCTGCCCCAGAAGTCTGCCCCTTCACAGCAGATATTTTTTGAAACCTGTTTCTTCCATCTGTTTTAAAATTACTTATAGTTGGAGATGCAAAGCTTGACTGTTGGCAGGCATTTTACCAATGGTTAGGAAGAATCTATTGCTACTAGTACTTTGTGATTTTTAAGAGAATCTCAATGAATAAGAATAATATTTTACTAGAATACCTCAGTATCAGCATTAAAATACTTGAGACAATCAAAATCTTAATCAAATATTGATCAAACCCAGGAAAATAAATTTATAACTATAATATTTTCAGATGGATTTTACTATTAAGCAATGGAGTCAGTTTCCCTCTCTCCACCAGAAGCCCCTGCCAGTGTTGTTCGTTTTTTCATTAGTGTCTGGAGACTCATTTCTGCCTTGTGCAATGTCCTGGTACATGAGATTTGACTCCTTCATTTGAACATACCCTGCTATAGTACCAATGTATAACATAGTGGTCATGTAGTCAGTCTTATTAAATCCCTAACCATAGTCCTGAACTCTGTTTTCACTGTTCCATTTGGAGCTGTAATTTGGTGGTGCAACACTGACATCCAATGTTTATCTCAAAGAATGCATAATTTCACATTTCATAGGCTTCTAGCAATGGAACAAAAGCTCTGCCTATTATTTGGGAAATGACTCTGTTGCAGTCGTTTCAAAATGGTTTGATTGACCCCTGTGGTAGCTGATATGGCTGTAAATGAGATAACCTGGACTTGGACACCAGATAAAGTCTGGCTGTTACACCATACATAAGTAAATTTGCCCTGCTTAATAGTCCTATCTTACAGCTGTGTGTAGCTTTATTAAACTGTGATCCAGATTAGCCATAAACCCAAGTCACTGAGGTGGAATGAAATATCCAAAACCAAAAGCTTTTCTTTTATATAAATCTTATTAAAAAATAGTTCAAAGTCACTGTAATCAGTAAAGAGCTGTTCAGTGATTTCAGTTTATCTTGGCTCTAACTCTAATGTCCCAGGCCTATAGAACGTTCAGATACGAACAGCACCACTAGCTACTTTATTCCTTAAGTATTAAGGTTAAAGTTAAATGCATATTCAGCTTCTTTCTGAATTTTTCAGAAACAAAATAGAGGGATTATTAAAAAGAAAGATGTACAAATGCAGTTTTTGAAATTTATAACATTTTCAGGTAAGAGAATCCTTAATAATAAAATAAGCTTTTTCAAAAACTATTAACCTTCTGTCAAATATGTTCTTTAAAAAACTTATGAATCAGTTTTGTTTGTTCAACATTTAGTACTTGTTATTGTTAAGTCAAACCAGCAACAGCAGTTCTAGACAAGTTAAACAGCTTTAAAGGAAGAAATTGTAATTTTATTCTTGGTAACATAGACATGTTTTATCAAGAAAAAGAGATGATCAGAAAACCAGTATTTTCTTAGTTTATGCTAGGTAATCAGTTAATTTCCCAATCAGAAAAAAGGTTTTATTTGCTCTAATTTATTTAGGTCACCAGTAGATACTGCTAAAAACCATGGAAACTTATTGTCAGAGTCCAGGAAAGTTAAAGCTTACCTTACACAGAAGATTTTTATTCCTATGCATATTAGACTAATGAAAATATTTTCATTTCTTTCTGATTGAAAATGAAAAATTTAAGACATCTCAGTTTGAACCACCAGAAATGTGTAACAAATATACCACTCAAATCTTGATCAGTTATTTATTTGAATATTATTTCCTTGACCAACTTGATTTTTCTAGTTTTCTAATATAATCTACTACAGATGTCTTTTGTACCTATGTACAATTTTAACTAGCATAATTTAACAGAGTTTTCAAAAAGCCTTTCAAAAGCCACATTTATATCTATTTCAAGTCTAAAAATAGAAATTATGAAGTTTCACTAATAAAAAAAGGAAATATTTTCATATGAACATGTATGAATGAATAAAATAGATTTCTGTTGGCGTGAAACTGTCTGCAAATAGCAATAATTTCTAGAAATAAATAAATTACTTTTTCAGGTAGATGTATTTTACATCTAATTTACCTAACATGCCTCGTGGAAAGTTCTGTAAAATACAACAGTTCTACTCTAAGGAATTCCATAGTAGGATGGAAGAGTAAATTAAATTTTATACAATAATCACAATAACTATTGAAAGGCTTTAATTTTACTTCTGTGCTATAAAATTTCCTTTTCAGATCTTACAGTGATATGGAAATAATAGTTGCTTGAGACAAACTAATCTAAAAGTGGGGCAGTGGAGTGACTGTAGGGTGACAGAGTGACAATCTGCCTTGGACAGTTTTAAATCAGTGTCTGCATAAACTCACTGAGTTTGTTTCTGTGCTTCTGACTTATCCTCATTGATTCACATTTAGGCAGTATCTCTAAGGAATGAATAATTTTAAACATATATTCATTAAATGCCTGTACAGATCACACTAAAGGAGATAAAAATATAAGAATCAGTAACTGTGTATCTCATTTAAATTCTTACTATAATGCTTGTCTTTCATGTTCTCATGGTTAATCTTCCTTTTAATTATTCTGCAACACAAACTGTTGATTTCCCTTTTTCGGATCATTCTCTGTTGAAGTAATCAATACATTAAAAGATTTAAATTATGATGTCATAAACTCCAAATATCAGTGAGTATAACCTCAGAAGAAAACACCGATCTGCTCAAAGATCTGCACCTCTATTGCAAACTTTGGGCAACATAATGCACATAATGCACTCATCTTTCTCAAATAAATAACTGGTAGTTCATATAAATCTTACCTTATTATACTTTGAAGTGATACGTGGTAATTGCAGAAAGAGCTACTCTCTCTTCTGCAACTAAGGCAAGCCTTGAGGATCCTGAGCTCTGCCTCGCTGCCTCTTTTGCACAGACTTATATATATACTGTTCAGCTCTAGTAAGCATTACAGGAGTGCATCACTGCTGACAGTTTCCTTATTCAACTTTAAAAAAAATCATCATATCTGCTATTCATTTCATTAGATAATTTTACAAGCAATTTCACACATTCATTCTGCTTAGTTTATGACATCAATGCTAACATGGATTTGCAAAAGGAGTGAGGTAGCAATGTCCAAAGAAGTAAATATCAAACAGAAGGGCATTAACTTGACAAACAGTGGGCAAAAGGTGCCTGGGATCAAGGCAGCAATTTCTCCAATTTCTGATTTGCCACATTTAACATTTAGGATCCTGATTCTGTTGACATCAATAGCATTGTTTTCACTTATCAATTTTAAATCAGGGTTTATAAATTTAATCCATTGTTAAAAATAACCAGAACAACTTCATCAAAGACCTTGAATGATTCTTCAAGTAATCTTGTGCCAAAATAATTAATATGAAGAGATATGAAGTACTGCAGGGATGGCTACACACTATGCAATGCCTAGCAAAGGTGAAATTTTAAAAAGTGTTTTGACTAGCCTTAAATTTAAAATTCCCACTTTTTAAATGCTAATGTAAGAAAATTCATGCTCACTTGAGAACTGTATGCCAAACATTCACTATAAATTGAGTTTCACACAGTGGCCTATAGATTTATGTAACATAAACCTTTTGCTCACATTTCCATTCCCTAAAAGGAAAAAAATTAAAAAAAAATAGATTTGAGATTTTACCTGGTGCCTGTTCTATGCAACTATTGTTGTTCAATAATGGAGACATTTAATAGCTGTGATGGAGCAACATTGCCAAAGAAAGCCATGTTCAGCCATCTGATGGCAACGCAGAGACTGAGACAGGTAGGGTAGATAGGTAGGAGGAAGGTTCTGGAATCACAGTGGACATCTCACTGAATGTGAATGACAGCCTCTACTCCAGTCTGGAGTGGCTCACGGGCTGGTTTGTGGCACAAGGCACATACATATTACAACAAACCTTCCCATTTCTCCTAACACTGCTCCTTGAAGCCAGCAAAGAATCTGCTTCAGTGAGGTAATTTTCTGCTGACTGACCACAGCCAGATTGGCATAGCCCATAAGATGAGGTAGTGCATAAACTTAATAACCATATTAGAGTGGCAGACAAAATTTATTGGATCCTTCCTAGAGCTCTATCCTAAATACCTGGCTGTGGTACCGCAGTAGGGGCTCAGGGAAATATTGTCTCACTATGCAGTTCACATAATCAAATTTAATTTTATAATTTAATTTTAAATTTATAATTTTTCTGCGCTATTGGATCCATCTGCTGAGATCTATGGTTTATTTTTTTTTCACTTTTAGTCCTCGGGGTTGGTAACCTGGCAGCTCCCAGAGGCCATCGGCACGTCCTGCAGTACCCGGGCAATGCAGCAGATGGGGATCAAAGGGCCCTTTCCACCGCTTCCGCACCGGGAGGACACGCACACACTTGACATGGATTGCTACCATCATCTCCCTACACACTGCCTTAAAGATACTTTGGAAACAGGCAATATGGAATGTGAGACAATATCCTTTCCTGAAGGAAAAAGACAGATTTTCTCTTTTTGTTTAGCTCAGTTTATTTTCTTTTATCATATAAAGTTCCTTGTTTACAGTAGGATGATTCCATAAAAAAAAAAAAAAAGAGACAGAGCACCTCAGTGCACCTGGTTGGGCAAGTTATTACAGAGCTGTATCATCTAGCAGGTCATCTAGCATCTAGAAGGTGACTGGGTATTTGTTTTCCAAGTGCTATGCAGAAAATAAAATGTACAGGAAAGAAGTGAACTTCCATCAGGAATCATGCAACCCTCAGTTCCCATAACTGAGTCTATACTATGTATTTCAGGAGCACAGCAAACAAGAATTACCAAACAAAAGTGGAAAATTTTATCACGTGTATGAAACATGCATATGTACTCGGGCTTGTTCCTCTCACATTTTAGAATACACCAGTTAGTTGGCACCTCTTGGCAAAAATCAAGGGCAATCTCTCTCTCCTCTGTATCATTGTTTTCAAGTGAGACAATACTTTGAATCAGACTGAGACAGAATCTGGAAGTGGCCTGCCTTCAGGAAATTTTCATTTTTCTCATGATTCAAGTGGAGTTGTTGTGTTCACTGTACCTGAAGTTTTTCCATTTCCTGCACCATCGTCTGATTAAAATTGTCAAGATTTGAACATTTTAATGAATTAGGAACTTGCTGACTCTTGATAGTAAAAAATAAAAAAATACTCATTAAATGCTTTCAAAAAAGTGACCTCCCCAAATTCTTCTGTGTATTTCTTCATTACATATTTATTACTATTGTATTATTATCCATTACACATCTAAAGGGAGGAGGATGTATCTTGGGGTATGACTGCAGGCCCACACCCTTTACTTTCTTATATTATACAGAAAGCATTCTCTCCTAACCTTGTCAGCTGTGGGTTCTGAGGGCTCTGCAGCTCCTTTCATTTTGCTATCTTTGTTGCATGATAACCACCCGAAAGAGCATTCCCCCTGTGAGAATGGGAAGCAGTATGTGCAAACACACGCACACACAAAGCCATGTTACACCCATAAATGTGTACTTGTACACACACAGCGTGTGCCTGTGCACGTACACAGCTCCATGGCTTCCCCTTGGGGAGCGAGAATGGCTTTCCCAAATGGAGGGTTAGCTTAGGGTCTCTAAGCCCTCCCACAACATGCAGCTCCATGCTCTCTGCCGTGGATGCTGAGCAGTCTGTAGCTCAGGAGTGACAGTCATTGTAACTGTGCTGTAGCCCACACTGTCTACTCACATAAGTTGGAATCGCTCCACTGCAAGTCAATGGAGCTGCATCAATTTGCGCAAGCAGAGGAGCTGGCCAAATATGTACTAGTTATTTTACATTCTGAGAAGACAATGTTCATAATTGAAAGTAATACCAAATGCTCTTAGCAAATACTATGAATTATTCAGATTAAATATAGAGCCTTCAAATGACTCTATAAAATGTTCTAAACAGCTGTGCCTTGTAATTGGAACTGACTGGCAAACTGGAAAGTATTGAATGCAGTCTGAATTGGACTTGATATCTGAGTAAAATGAGTATAACACTAACCATATTCTAGAACCTGCCTGGTTTTCTGCTAAATTCCTCTTCAGGCCTTTTGGTCTTTGCAGCTGCAGTAATCCCAAGTGAAGCAAAGCATGTAGTTCCGTGTTTGAAGTATAAGGATTGCAGGCTCTTTCATGTGCTCACACAGCAAGAATGAGACAGAAAACAGGTTTGGAGTGGAATCAGTGACTTTCTACTAGTTATGTACACTTCAGCTCCAAGAATAAAGCAATTTTTACTTTTCAGCTCTAGTTTAAATTTGTAAAACCTAGAAAGGATTCACAGTGGAAACTGACTTGTAACCAACTGTATTTGTGGCTATTTATCAAGGAGTTGTCTACTTAATTCTGAACAACTACTTCCTATCTTCAGAGGCCGGAATACTTTGTTTATGTGACAGGTATTTGAAGACTAATGTTTCATTGTCTGAAGTGGTATGTTTGAGTCTGAAGTGTGAGAGTGTTCTTCAAAAGAGAAAAGAATAGAAAGTGCTCAGCATTTTTTGAAAACCAGATCCTCTAAAACATTTGAAAGTGGGAAGCAAAATTTTGAGGATGTTCATTCTTGTCGTAAGAGCTTAGCTTAATTCAAATTGTGTCCTATTGTTGGCTCTTACACACCATATTCTATGTTTGCAGTATAGTTATATATACTTTTTATTCACATACTTCATTAGCTTCAGCTTGACACCTCAGGACAAGCCCTTTCAACTTGAACTATTGAAGATCTGTTACAAAAGAGCTTATCCTGTAACCTCTTAAGGCTCTTCCCCTTGATTAAAGTGGAATGGGGCAAGTAACTGTCCAGTGAATGTTTGGGGTAATGCTTGTAACGTGGATTGTGTTTGTAGACAGGGCAGAATGGAACATGTTCTCTTTCTAGAGAAGCAAAGGCTTGGGAGAATCTTATCACTGTATGTAAATATCTGAAGGGATGGTCCAAAGAAGACTGAGCCAGCCTCTTTTCAGTGGTGCCCAATGACAGAACAAGAGGCAACTGCCACAAACTGAAACAGAGAATGTTCTGTCCAAGCATAAGGAAGCACTTTTTTTACATGAGGGTGACCAAGCACTGGCAGCAGTGGCTGAGAGAGGTTGTAGAGTGTCCAGATGGCTTTTAGATATTCAAAAGCCATCTGGACAAAGTCCTGGGCTCCATGATGTGAACAGGGAAGTGGGATAAGCAGACCTCCAACCCCAACCATTCAGTGATTCTGTAATAGTGTGAGGGTAGGTTTTCAGTGCCCTGCACCATTTCTAGTGATGGACTGTGATGTTACCTGTTATAAGCACAGGCCAGCCAGCAATCTGATGTTGGATATATTTTAAAGAGGATTTTTTTTGACACTCACAGCATCCTAGGACATTTTCTCCCAGGTCATCAAAACACATGGTTGCTCAATCATAAAGCTTTCAGGTTAGACATTATTTTAGCAACTCAGTGTAAATGCCACACTCTGCTGGAGATATATTCCCATTCTTTGGGAAGAACACTGTGTAAGGCAAAGAAATTAACAACATGAAAAATAATAAAGGAAAAATGATGGAAGTAAACTGCACTTATTTTTAATTTTTTTTTATCCCCACAACTGCTACCTACAAGCCAAAGTAGATGGTGGATAGTTTGGAAGACATGTACTCTGGCTGCCTTAGGAAACAGACCTCAGGGCAGACTAATAATGAAATAGCTAATGCACCCCTTGTTAAAGAGGTACTTTCTGTTATTTGATTTGGCAGATTTTCCTAAAATTTCTCTTATTTCAAATACTTTCAAAGGCTTCAGACAACAGACCTTTGGGCATGGTGTGAACAACCCATTGCATTATTTTATTACTTACAATACCAACAGCAGACCAAGCTATCTGCCCAAATTTCCAGAACTTAGAGGATTTTTAACAGAATAAACAAAATAAAAGTGCAATAAATTGAAAGTGACCTTAATATATTGATATTTATGTCAGATTGATACTATGCTTTTTTGGAAATTACTCTAGGTTCTCATAGACATATTCAGGTATCTTAAACCATTAAGCACCTGGGATAAGGGCTTGATTTTTCCCTCTTTCACCACAATGTTGCAATGATTTCCATGGTGTTGTATCAATATAACAAATTGAGAGTTAAATCTCAGTATTTCAACTGAATTGTATTCCTTATTTGTAAGATAACCACATTCCTGAGACTACTGTTGTGTGCAGCAAATGCACATAGGACCATATAATCAACATCTAATTAGGCCCACTTCATGTTAGATTTTCTTAATGTTAACTTTCTTACAGCTAAAATTTTTTCCTTTAGCCATTATAGCAGTTGAATTTTAATTACATTACCAACAAAAAGCTCATTAACGTCACATAATTGGCAGCGTTTCCAAAAAAACCTGAACTAATTGAGTATTTTCTGTAGAGTTCCCATCAAAGTATAATTTAACCATTACAAACAGCTTGGCAACTACATTTACATAAAGATGTATCTAAGGAATGTTCTCATGTGTGGAAAATCAGATTTGATATTGCCATTAACAAACGAAGGAAGCTGTTACATAGCAAATCACTTCCACATTTTAATTATTTTGGCCAAACCCCACGTTTTTGTCAAGAAAGTCAAATGAAACCTCTTGCTTTTTCACAAAGAAGCAGCAACTGGTCTCTGACTGAGAGTTATGAAGCAGCTTGCTTTGTGGGAAGGCAACACAGTCTATTTAAGGTTATTTTGTACTCTCAACAGCTAATAGCAGAGATGAGATATTGTGTCAGAAAGACCATGGTTCTCATGCAGTAGACTAATTCGGAGTTTTTTAAACATATGACCAAGGAATTGTTTAATCTACAACGGATCTCTTGCCAATTACCTTGTTAATGTTCTTATATTATGATGGTACTGATTTAATTACTAACCAAAAGAATACAAGTATTCCAATCATTATTAGGTTCTAGCAATTTTAAAAGACTTCCTAGAACAGTTTCACTAAAAACAAAGCAAAGAAAGCTTGCACAATCCTTTGATCCTTCCCCTCCAGTCTGGGATGAATGACACTGAGATCAATTTGAAAGCTGAGGTTGTAATTAGAAATTAAAAATAGGTCAGTATGGCTCACATACTTTGAATACAGGCAAAAAAGTCACTCATATATAATAGTTATCATGAATGTCCTGCTTTCATGTTTAAACCTGAGCACTGAGAGTTTTGCAGAATCAAGGTTTCAAATAAGAGTTGAATAAAATTTAAACACTTCATTCAGTACTCTCAATAAGTAGTCAAACTTCAGTGTTAAACACTGTGTTCCTATCCCTGCTTGGATCCTTTACAAAAAGTTGGGAAAAAATTTCAAAAACTAGTTCTTGTTAGGATGCTTGCACTGCTTCCTTTGTTCTTTCCCATTTTACAGTTCTAGTTAACAAAGGCAATCATATTAATCTGACAGTGTGCATTTGCAATGAACCACCTTTCTTGGACTGCAGAATGTAAGTTTTAAGCAAGTTGGCAATAGATGCACAAGACCTTTTACATTCCAATTTATTTTTTCTGTCAAACAGATATCAAATGTGTCAGAACATTTGTTACCATAACATTTGCTAATATACAATATCAAAAGTGGATGTAAACATCAAGTTTAAAATTCCAAAGTTCCTGTGATCAATTCACTGGAAAGCTAAACTTGGGCACTGCTGCCATTTCCTTCTCCCAGAGATGTCTCAGATGCCTTAGCATGCTCTGAGTAGCCTACTTATTCTGATAAAGAAAAACATTGTTTGAGGAAGTGGGTCATATGTGTATAGAGATGTTTGCTGGAAAGGCCTGGGATTCCGTGGTTCTGATCAGTATACCACTGAAAGAAAAAACAAAAACAAAACATAAACTCCTTATGTTATGTTTTCAAATCTGCAAGGGTTAAACAACACAAAAAATGTATTTCACTGCCATACATAAGGAAGTGGATGGCTCAAGAAAACAGAGGAACTTGGTAATTCTTTAATATATTACTATTCTTGCTGAAAAAAGTTTCTAAGCCTTCTGTTATTTAAGACTAAGCATTACTGCCTCAGTACTTATGAGCCAATGGTATCAAGTCTGACAAAAGAGCCTTGAGTTGCCATTAGGGATGAAATATTCTTGACCTGCTGCATGGCCTGGGCAGTAGGGGTAAGAGTCTTTCTTAGGAATAAATATTGGGCTCTAAGAAACAAAATTTCAGCTAAATTTTCTTTGAATTCTATAAACATCCTGCATTACACCAGGGCCATGAACCTTGTGAATGGTGTACTGGAAATAAAACACACTTACAAATTATGCTAACTCAGAAATATCTGCCATTCCACTGTAGCTGAACCAGAATGACTACAACTGCATACAGTATTCCAGATACTTAAGAAATAACCCAGATTTGCAAAATATCAGCGAAGAAGCCAGAAAATGAGTAAAACAGAAAAGGGCCTACAAACCCCTGTGATCCCTTTTTGGGGAGTTCATGGCCCTGCGAAACCAGACTTGGGCAGAAGGCCAGCATGTTTGATAGTAGGCAAACACTTTGGTTATTAGCCCTGAGAAAAATGGTTTGGAAGCAGAGGTTAGCATATAATTCAGAACTACATTTCCCCTGTTTATTTCTCCTTCATATCCTGCAACCTCTTGCCTATGTGTTTCTCTGTTTCCCTGGACCTGCTATCCCATATAAATTTTTCAGAGAACTTTTTTTTTGCTGTTTTTGGATATACTATTTGGATACCTTACACCCTTTTTGCTTGTTTCCCTTCGTGCCTGTGGCAGGCAAGTCCAATTCAAGATAGAATGTACCACAATTTGGTTCCAAAAGCCAGCTCTTTCATCTTTCTCTTTTATTACATATCAAAAACACTCATAAGGAGGCTGGATTCTTACTCTTCTCCCTGGCTCATTTTTAAAGCTTCCAAATTATTCTTGACAAGAGGAAAATCCTGCTAGCATCCAAAGGGCAAGGGGAAAAAAAAAAGAGCAGGCAAATCCTTTGGGGAAGAAATTGAGAAGTTATTTATGAAGAATAACAAATGCACTAGCAATTGCCAAATTTTGAAGCATGTTCAGTTGAACAGGGTTGTTAAAAACACTGCCAAATGTCTGATAAGCTTATTGATAAAGTTATGAACCACTTTTCAAAATGAAAAATAGTCTATTATTTACCATTGCCTGGAAATCCACCTGTGCATTAACCAGAGCTTTTGCAATTTGTGCTGAGTTCTGAAAATGTACATTATCTGAAAAAGGAAAAAAGAGACTGTTAACGTGTTAATACCACAAAGCATAAAGTTATAGTGCATTTAGCTGTGTCCACTAATTATCAAGTGATACAGTTGACATTACTAAGAATGAGTAAGCACCTTATGATAGGTCATATGGAAATCTACCAAAGATCTAAGTCCTGACCCAATCAAAGATAGATGCTTAATGTTTTTCAAACAAAGTGATTCTGGCTCTGTGTTTGTTCTGCCATTTGCAAACCTCACCATCTGCTGTTCCATGGATGAGAAGATACTCTACGTTTTGGAAATTCTTTGCTCTTGCCATCACAGTTGAATTCTGTTGAGAGGAAAAAAGAACAGTTCAGCGACTTCAATTTAAACCACTCATTCACAGTGCTGAAAGGCTTTCATTACCTAGTAGAAAAACAATAAAACAGTTGAACTGACATGACAGCAGTGACTTCATATCAATTTGAGATTACAATAGAAGCCATGTATATGCATATGTACATGTATATAGCTATGTACATGTATATGTATGTATGTACACGTATATGTATATGTGTATCAGTCTCTACAGAGGGATCTGAACAAGGTGGATCAATGAGCCAAAGCCAGTCGTCTGAGGTTAAACAAGGCAAAGTGCCAGGTCCTGCTCTTGGGTCACAACCACTCTGTGCAGCTCTAGGGGCCATGTGGAAGGGTGTTTGGAAAGCTCTCTGGTGGAAAAGGACCTGTGGGTGTTGGCTGACAACAGCTGAACATGAGCCAGTGCATGCCCAGGGGGCCAAGAAGGCCAGTGGCATCCTGGCCTGTACCAGAAGTAGTGTGGCCAGCAAGACCAGAGAAGTGATTGTCCCCCTGTATTGGCCGCTGGTGAGGTCACACCTCAAATCCCATGTTCAGTTTTGGGTCCCTCACTACAAGAAAGACATTGAGGTGCTGGAGTGTGTCCTGAGAAGGGCAACAGAGATGGGGAATGGTCTAGAGACTGAGGCCTGTGAGGAATGGCTGAGGGTGTTTAGCCTGGAGAAAAGGAGGCTCAGGAGGGAGCCTAACATTCTCTACAACTCAACTCCCTGAAAGTAGGTTGCAGCCAGCTGGGGGTCAGCCTCTTCTCAACAATCAACACCAGAGGAAATGGCCTGAAATTGTGACAGAGGAGATTTAGACTGGATATGAGGAAAAATTTCTTCATGGAAAGGGTGTTCAGGCATTGGAAAAAGCTGCCGAGGGCAGTGGTTGAATGACCATCTGGGAAGGTATTTAAAAGACATGCAGATGTGGCACTTGGGGACATGGTTTAGTGGTGGACTTGGCTGTGTTAAGTTAATGGCTGGACTTGATGAGCTCAGAAGTCTTTTCCAACCCAGATGATTCTGCGCATCTGTGATCTGTGACTCTGGCTTCAGGACAGGAATACCTACAAATAAGTACTGTTTTTTTCTTACATCATTTGTATGTGTTCTGAAAAGCACTAGCAGGAGAAAGAATATTAATCTGCGCCATATTGATGATGTCTGTCCATAAAAGATCCCTGTGCAAGCTTGGCTTGAGATCTCTGTGCTGTCACACTAGTCTCTACACGATCAGAAACAGATTTAATATTTAGTGTCTTTTCTAAGGGCCAATTCATACAAAGGACAGCACTAGTCATGTCATTCCCAGAATGCTCTAATTCCTGGCTACACAGATAGCTCTACCAGAACTGTTTGGTATTGAGCATTTCTGTTCTTCGAGTTGGGATGGAAATATGTACTGAGGAAACGATCCAAATCTTTAACAGGAGTCTTTCCACTAAGTTCTTCGGATGTTAATTTAGGCCACTCTGTATCCAGAGCTGGTGTATGTGCTGCTAGAGGAAACTACAGACTTCCTATCAATGTGAAGAAAAGAATGGCAACCTGTTCCAGGTAGGGGAATCTGCTCTGATCATTTAGTATGCTTATGATCGTATCATCAGCGAGCTAAATTTGTGTGAAGCAGTTTGCATATTACAGCTAACAGTACCAACCAAAACCTTATCAACATCAACACTTTAATCCCTCTCACTTGAGTTCCTTTCTAGGCTAATGGTTTGCACTGGCAGAGCAGTCTGACTTGTCCAAGCAAGAAAAGAAGGACTTCCACTTAGCATTTTTGGGATTTAAAAATACAAACCCACAATTAATTATGTAGATAAGAATTTCATGGCAGTAGCTTAGCTACAGCAGGGCTGTACCATGAGAGCTGGTGGGCCACTTTCTTCACTGTTCCACTTATCCATGCAAGTGTGATTCAAATTTAAGGCAGATCAGCACAGAAACAGAATTCTCACCTTGTAGTGCTCAAGATTATCGGACTTTATAGGAAGACCCATAAATCGTTCTGTGTAGATTGATGCTGAAATTAAAGAAGAAAAAAGCTATAAAGAAAGTGCAGGTATTTTGTGGCTTCAGTGACACATAGGAAATTAGATGATGTGTAACTGCATCAGTTCTGCTTGGCTTCCCCACAATACACCAAATTTAAACGTATTTTAAAAATCAACTATGAAGGATAATTATTTACTGTTCTCCAAACCATCTTTGCAGAAATAGTGGTTTTATATTCATCTATAGGTTTTGTGGATAAAGGTAATTACCTTGATACTGCTTTATGCTGTTGGGTTGAACTCCAGAAGTCAGTTGAATAAGGCAATGAGCCAATAAAGGTGCGTGGTGGAAAGATAACACAGACTAATTCTGACACCTTAAAAAGAGGAGCTGAGGATTTGTATGTGTATAAACAGTAAATATGGAGATGCATGTTGTCTTTTTCCTATTGAATGTATATATGCAGCAACTAGAGGGAAGAGGAAAGGATACAGGCATGAACTGAAAAGGTGACCCACTGCTGTTCAGGTCTGTTTAATTCCTTTTTCTAACTATAGCAAAGACTGGTAACAGATTTGACAAAATAAATGTGAAAAACTGAACAGTATCCATCACCAAAAAATCAGTAGAAACATCTCTCTTTGAGCTGCCTCAGTATTTGTACTTTAACAGGGAGCTGTTGTGAAAATTTATGGAAAACTGACACAGCAGCTGTCACTACCAGAGGAATACTTTTTTTATGACCTTGCCTTGAAAGAGTAACTGACACATATTGAGCAGTCAAGCTGCAGGATTACAAGAATTTTATTTATTTAATTGAGTCAGGGCTTTCTGACAAAGACGAGCTGTCATCTTTCCCTCTCAAAAGTCAGGTGATGGTCATTGTAATCATTAAGGAATTGGGATGGTCTACCTTGTCCAATTTGATACACTGTATTAGAAAAATTTTGTTAAAAAATAGAAATGAGAATCCTCCCAGGAAAAGAAAATGAACCAGTATACTCTCGTTCCCATGGTTTATTATGTATCATTGACATGTGCTACCACTGAGAGCTAAAGATGTGTACTATGTCTCCCAGATCAGCCAAGCAAGGCTTCTGAAGATAATTTAAAATAAACTACATACTAAAAAAATTTAAGTAGCCTATCTTTTATCAAAATCCTTTATCATTCCATGAAAACAGAAAATGTGCAATATCTGTTGTCAACACAGTGTCAAACAACCATATTGGGCTTAAGTTTTCAATAAAATAGACTTTTTCAGAATGGCTGGCATTTCTACAGTATTCTGAGCCAATTTTTCCACTCTCTTCTACCAGTATAGCTACAACAAGTCCACAGAGGTCAGCTGAATTGCGTTATAATGACTAAGTAGAAGATTTAGCTTGTCAATTATTGAGGAAGGAAAAGAAGATGAATTTAAATAAATTTTAATAAAACAGTCACAGATATTCCTTTAACTATACCTTGTCCCTGAATGGAATTTTCCTTTCCATCCTGTAACTGTTCAGCTGTTATGAACTCTGACTCAAAATGGAGGGGGGTGGGGCAGCTTCTGAGAAAAGATTATGGTCCAGAATCTCATCTGAGCATCTGAAAGAGGGTTGGACAGAATTTAGAAGCTCTAGGGGCCAGTACATCCTCTGACATATTGATACTACTCAGAAACTCAAGGATGTAACATCCTGTAGTTTTGCCCCTTACACAGTTCACCCTAATGTTAACATAATCTGTTTGCCAGAACTTATGACTCATGACTTCCTTCTGTTTCCTTCCTTCCTTAGTGGAGGTACATTTGCCTGTTTCGATTTTACAGTGTGTTTTCAGCAAGTTTCTTTAATTGCCTACTGAAAATTCAGCTGACTTAAAGGTTGCAATGGTGCAGGTCTAATCTGCTTCAACTTAAAATCTTCACTTGAATTGTAGTGCTGCGACAAATTTTTATAACCTGTCTTTTATTAAGGTACTTCTGTAAAATCAGTGCTTTATGCCTGCATTCTGGAAATAATTTTGCGATCATGAGTAAAAATGTCTTAAAAAAGTCTTGATGCCAGTGAAAACATGAAGACTATGCTTCCTGTGTCATACAAATATTTTCTCCTTTGTTTGCAAAACACCATAAATACAAGGAATGTCTGTGCTAGCAGTCAGGGAAGGAATCTTTCCCATTTAACCAAAAAATTTTCTCATAACCAAGACTTCTGAGAAAACGACCATATGCTAAGTAAATGTGTTCAAAGTGCTGCATTTTACTCATTGAAAACATTCATGCCATGATTTTTTTTTACACTAAGGTTCCTTTACACCATGCCAAAAGCTTAACAGGTCGGCAAGTATGTGTATGTGCCTGCTTTATTCACACAGGAAGGCCTTGGGAATAATACTCCCAGAATTCTTTCCTCTCAACAGCTTGGAGCCTAATTCCATAAACATAAATATGTATTGTAACACAACAATACATGAGGTGTGGCTGAGAAACATTTAAAGGAAAAAGTATTTAATTAAAAATATATTATATCAAACACAATAGTCCTTCTCTTTTCCACTGCTTTTGGGAAACAACTTTGCAGTCATCAGAAATACTGATTCCTGACAGAGGTCATCTGTGGTGTCAGAAGTTGAAATGTACTGTGATTCCGTTACTGGCAGATAAATCAGTTCAGCTATTTCTGAATTCAGTGATAATGTTTTAACAGGATTTTAGGCAGATGACTCCTTTATAACAGTTTATTGAGAGGGCTTTATACACATACTGTTACAGAAATGCATATGGAAGTATCCAGGCATACCTTCTTTGTGACAAAGTCAGTTCCAAATTGCCAGTTGCAGTCAGTTATTTTAAGCAAGAAAAACATTAAACTTAAGGTCTTAAAAGTTTTAAATCTAGGTAATTTGAATGTCTTTATGTTTCAAATTGCCAATCTCTTGCAATGATTTAATTTAAGAAGTCATTAAATGCTACATCTTGCTTTCCAAGTCAGTATTTATGACAAGTTTCCATACCGTAATATTCCCAGCTGGAAACAGGAGCCACAGCCATTCCGCATTTAAATACTCCACTGCCAGATCCAAGTGCCAAAGAAGTTACATACCCACCATAGGACTAGGAAGAAATCACAGACAGTTTAAAATTCCTGTTGAAGTATCATTCTGTTTTCTGAATCAAACTCATATAAATTATTGCCAAATAAACTAATTTGCTTTGAATGCATGGAGGGGACAAGGTAAAAAAAGGTTGGGGTTTTTTTTGAAATTAATTTATTGATTTCAAATGGATCTGACGTAATTTCTTGTGAGAGAGATTAGAAAAGTTTATTGAATAATTTCTTTTTTGCTACTTCTTCAATACTTATCACAGGATACTGCTTTTATTCTGCTTACAACCACAGAGAAATTTAAGTTGTTAGCGTCCTTCACGGTAATCCAACGCAACCTATAGCTCAAAACAAGGCTAATTTCAGATGTAAATCATACCTATCACAGTCACATCCATAGTACACATCCTCTCTACTCAATCTGCTTCAACAGTGATCACTATTGGCATAAATTTTTTTTCCTAAAACCAAAAGAAAACTTTCCTTCTGGCAATTTGTTTTCATTGCCTCTCATCCTTTCAAGGTGCACCTCCAAGAACAGTTATAGGTTTTTTCTTCCTTTAACAAACTACAGAGTTTTTACTAAAGATTAGCATACTGAACCAACTCAATCACCAGTACTAATATACTCATCTACTTCAGGACAGAGCAATTCCTCCACTGTCTGCCACTGTTCCTTACATTTTCTGGCCTGATTCCTCAAACTGGGGCCCAGAAAGGAAGAGTAAGTTCATGGCCATAAGTAGGGTAAAGTAACAAGTAACCCTGGATATAAGAATAGGTTTGTGAAACTGAGTGGGACTAGTTGCTGAGTCAGGGAAATGATGTAAATAAAAAGCTTTTGGTTTAGCTCTCCACAGGATGTGGAACTGAGGTTGGAAAAACTCATACAAGTCTTTGCAAAATAATGGGTTTCTGTTTACTTTGGAAAGGAAGACGGGATAAAAATATGTTGTGTCATGAAAAATTCTGAAGATTACCTCAGTAGCATAGGAAGGACTAAGGGAAATAAGCAGACCTATTAAACTTTTTTTTTGTACGTAAGTTAAGTTAGTCCATCCTTCCTCTTGACATTCCAGCTTGAAATGATAGTGAGGGATATACTGATAGAAACAGTAATTTTTATCATTTTTCCCACTCATTTGATTTGCTCATTTGATCTTTCAAAAAATCAGTCCACAAGGCTAAAAAGGGATTAGGATTGGGCAGATAAATCTGTGCACTAACAAGCCAAGAGATGGAGTTCACAACCCAAATTGCTTTAGTGGTTATTTAAGAGCTTTTGCCATCTTGAAGAGTTTGTTGAGTCTGAAAGCACGAGTTCATGCACACTCGCCAAGCTGCAGCCTATAAATAAGGAAACACTTTTCAACTCCCTTCAAAGCTTACTGACCAGGAAATGGTATAATAAATTGGAAAAAAATTGGAAAAAAAGACTGATGGGTTTGGCAGCAGTGCTTTTATTTTAATATTATATCAACTACTGGGATACAACATGTGCAAGCTCTTAGCTGGTCCTGGAAACACTATGGTGAAATAAAATATGATGTGATTTAAAAACGAAAATATTTTCTTGTGGCCTCAAATTACCTAATGTCACTTTAGAATTATTCACTTCTAAGTGTCTGTGTAACTTAATTTCACCATATGGTACCCATTTTACTCTGGTGTTACAGTAGTAACTGGATCAAAGGAACTTAAATATTAGTTGGTAGAAGCTTCGTAGAAAGATTTTAGCAACTCTGCTCATGTGCTGTCTAAGATCAGGCAATACATCTGGCTATTGAAGATTCTGGGAGCATTACAAACCAAAATGCATGAAAAAAGCAAAGATGAAAAACAGACTGGCTAATAATTTGGAGTGACTTCCATATTGTCCAATTTTTCCACTTCCTGGTGAAGCTGTCAATGGTGTAAACCTCTCAGACCCAGATTCATCCCTGATGACCATTGCAAAGTCAGTCAAGTACACAGTGATTCAGGATGATGCAGGGGTCACATTTTCTGATGAGAGATAGTCACAGGACTTTTCTCACTTTCTTAATCTCAGATCAGAAAGAACAGGGCTTGAATTTGGACACCAGGCCAGTAAGCCCTTAAGTAAAGCCAATTAAAATGTCTCAGTTTGGCTTAACTTCAACTCCAAACAACATATTAGACATAAGCTTTTCAAAATTCCCTCTTGAGCTGCCAAAGATTCCTTTTTGAGGGCTTGCACTGTTGCAATTGCATGTATGTAAGTACCGGCAGGAACCATTTGGCAATACCATCACACATGGGCAGAAGAAATTCTATACATATTTAAGACAGAATCAGGAAGAATTAAAAAAACTTCTGCTGCAGGTTTATTTATAGATAAATACAAAAACTCCAATAACTTACCCAGCCCCATATTGCTATTCGTTTCTCATCAATAAAGCCCATTTCTATAAATTTTCTGTGGAAAATAAAATCACAGAAATAAATGCATTATTACAAAAAATTGCTAGTACAATAACAAATTACCAAAAAATAGTTTTTTCTTTCACTTTTTTTCCATATACCCCACCAATTTGAGCAAACAGATAATCAACATAGTATGCCTGACTTCTACAAAGAATCAATGATTCAATAAATAGGTGTTGAAAGGGAAGAATTTTTCCTGAAAGAATAAAAAATACTGAAATTAATACTTTCATCATAATAACTTTTGTTCCAGTGGATGAGGATCACTTTCACTGCTTTAGTGCCAAAGTGCTGCATTACCATTAACATTCAGACTTTATTGTGCAAGATACTCAACATACTGATGTGACAGTGAGTTAATACTTTGATTTCTCAAGAGGAACAGTATCAACTTCTGAGGAGATTAGGGATTTCCAGGAGAAATCCAGGGGTTTTTTATGTGCCTGAAAAGTAAAAAGTTCTTATGGCTACTTTAATAAAAAATAAAAATGAAGGAATTATCTACAAATGCTCCAAGTAGGAAATAAGCTTGAAATGTATGAAAGGTGCAACCCTTATGCTCTCAGGAGTCAAGCAGGTCAAACAGAATCACAAATATTTGGTCTCCTACAAATACCCTGCATCAGAGTGTGGAGACTGTATTTCTAAAGATGTATTAGCCATAGCAAAGAAAAGTGGATGAGGCAAAAGACCACAAAGGTTTGAGAGTGACAGATAAACAGAATAGGTTCAGATACACATCAGAACACATTACTATGTGTTCTTATCTGCTAAGACAAGCCCAAGTGACTTAACACCCAAAATGTGGGATACTGTCTGGGTGGGACAGAGTTAGAAAAGCCAAAAAATTATTCAGCTTTGCTAATATTACTGCCTTAATCCCTGGAGCTCCACTTACAGTAAAAGCCCCTCCAAGAACTTTCCACTAGAGCACAGAACCTCTCTAAAAATCATGCATCTTAAACCATGTGTTAGATCAGGAAGATGGAATGCACTACATCTAACTGAATAAAAATTTAATCTAGGTGCTGACAGAAAACTGGGAAGTGTGAAGTCTGAGGTCATTTTTTCATGGTCTGTCTCAGCAGATTTTGCAACTGCAGAATCAGTTTAGGTTCCCTCTGATATTTTATATCTGAGTGACAATTCAGAATAATATAGAAGCATTCTTGTGATATTTTGAAGCATGTCACTCCTCCTAAAAGTTTAAAGATAGAAAATAATAGAATAATAGAAAAACTTGACATAATATACAGCTATTCTGTTTCATTTATCACTGAAAAGGATAGTGGTGAGTTTGTAACATTGAGGAGGAAATGAATTACCACAAAGCAGAAAGAGGAAGGGACACACATCCTCCTTACACACACTTGTAAGTACAGGCAGTGCTCTCAAACAAGCAGAGAAAGCTGTGAAAACCTGGGTTGCTACACCCAATTTCTAGCTAAGATACTCAGTCAAGTCTGGAGGAAATAGGGTATTTACTGTTGCACGTGGAAATCTATCCATACTCTGATGGGCCAAATTCAACACCAAAGGCTAGCCTAAATTTCTGCCTTGCAGTCATCTCTGTGGGGTTCAAACTAACACTTCTTCAAATGCTTACTTTAGCAGTGCTACTGTATCTGTAAGGTTAACAGACAACCTTTCTTTACAATCCTCAGCTTTCACTCCATCCCAAAACCTCTGCACAGGGAATTGGTTTCCCTTGGAACATGCAGAGGAGCAGCTGTGTAAGGGAACACTTATTGGGGACTCAGATACTTTCTGTTAACTTATTTCTAACAGCACGGAATGCAAGTTTGGGACTAACTGACCTCTAGAATGTTTGTGTCAGGTTCAGTTTTGCTAGAAACTTCTCATTTGACCTTTAGCTAATCAGTGAAGCACATCACTGTGGATGTCTGGCTAATCTCTACGGTCATTGAGGTAGGTTTGCCCTATAGGAATTAACTTCAGAAAAATGCACAATTGGCTTACCTCTCACCACTGACAAATGTATTTTCTTAGGCTTAGGATTGAAGCCTCTGATGATTCTCTTATACAATGCAAGGGGTGAGGTCCAAATGTGGACTTAGTGGTATATGGACTTAATATACCAGACAAAAGCTCACTGACATCAAGCGAACACTAATATTTTAATTTTACAATTGTTTTTGTCTTATACCCTGGAGATCTCAGCTCTTCAGAAGAAAGGCTGAGAATTTAATATTTCTTTCACATTACTACTTCTAGGTATACAGGGAGATAGTCTACTTACTTCACTGCTGAGATTTGGTCCTCAACTTCATAGACTCCAAGTCTTCGATATACTGCATGCAAAATTTTGTCACCTTGATAAGCTGTCCCTCTGCCATCCACCAGAGCAACAATAATTCCCTCTTTGCTTGCAAGATAGGTTATCCAGCTAATGCCAAATGTTTCCTTTACATTCTGACTGCAAGGTCCTCCATACCTAAGGACGAAAATTCACACATTTTCAACTCATGCTTACAAATTTATAAATGGTATTTGGAAACTGGACTATAGCTATTGGTACTTCTAACATTTTCTCCACATGTATTTTTCTACATGACTGTGGTTCAGAGAGCTCAGTAGAGTGCACAGTTCAACTACTATTTTCATGTATTTATGAGATTTTGCTATCTAAAATCCATTTTAATCATTTAAGTCATATTCCTAAGGCAAATAATTCGTTTCAGCTCAGACTAAGGGCTATGAGCTTCTTGTCCTAAGGGGAATTCTTGGAAGAGCCATCCCTCAAAGATTCAATTCTTTCCTCTCTCCAAATTCCTTAGGTGTAACAGCACTTTTTGGTGCTTTTCTGATTTTCTGCATTTGATTACCACATGCAGTCAGCAATGCCAAAGATTACAAGAGAAAGAAATACAGCTCCTTCCACTTTTTGGCTATCCCCAGACCTTTGTTTCAGTAGAGAATATCATGTGGATATCTTGGAGCTGCAGGCAGAACACACCCCACATAACTGAGCAATACAGAGACATTCCTCATGAGAATGGCCTAATGCTAATTACACATTTGACCTCAAAGGACAGGACTCTTCTACTCTAAACTTCAAACCTAGCATTCTTGGACCTTTATATCATCAGAGGTTAATAAAAAATGATGCAAAGTTTATCACACCCACTCAGCTCTCCTTTCTGCATCGTTTTTTTTTTCACCACTGCAATTTTTATTGCCTTTTCTGCCTGCAATAAATTATGTCAAATGCTCTTTAAAAATCAAGTCCACATGGCTTAAGTTTCTTTCCTTCTTAAAAAATGAAGCAAGCTCTTCTAATTTTCGCATTAGCAGAGCTGAAATCGATATTTTCAGACTGTCTCATGATAAACAGAAGCAGCAACAGAGCTAAGATCTACATGGAGTAGTCCACATGATTTTAGCCTTTCTCTGAGAGTAATCCTTACCATGCTAAGGTTAACACTAATCAATCACATCAATCACTAATCACTTATCAATCTCCATTGGGTTGAATTTCTATTCCAGAGATATATTGAAAAAACCACAACAAACAAAAGAGAACTAAATTTTGCTTCATAAAATGCTGCAAATGTCCCAGGTTTTGTTAAACCTAAAAAAAGGTTTTGTTAAATTAAAAAAAGTATGTTCTAACCAAACAATGTTCAAAGAAAAGAAGTGTTACATACACCTGAATAAGTAGAGGGTATTTCTTGGATCTATCGAACTGTGGAGGTAGAAGCATTTTGTACCACAAAGCTAGAAAAGAAAAATTAAAATTAGATTCTTAATGGTTGAAATGATTCCTATAAGCATAATCCAGAGTCTAGTGTAACAGTGCATGAGCATGAATCAGCACATAGTACACAAAACATGAAGTGTGAATCACAGAACTGATGCAATTACCTGTTTATATTGAGCAGATGAAGAACAACTTTAAAGAAATAAAATACCCACATTTACTTTAATTTAGCTATGCATTAAATTATTATTTCATAAAAGTCTAGGCTCTCAGTTTTCCCAGGTGCCTAGAAAAGCATAACTGTTGTAGGATTATCAGATACTAGTTTTGGAAACTTTACACTGATTTTTTACCATGGTAAAGTCACTACTGAAGAGAACAGTGCATGCAAGTCAATACAAGGCGTAACACACGAACAGCAGTTTACATTTCACATTTTATTACCACCATATTTTACTGTTTTTACACAATATTTAAACTCTTTACCAATAGTATTAAAGACTTTTTAAAAACCTGCATTGTTAAACAAATATATTTTAACTACTATTTTACTGAGAGATACCCTGAGGCACAGAAAAATTAGCTGTTATTGAACAGGGCAGAACCAGGCCTCTTCTTCCCCATCTTTCCCAACCTGACAGGCTAACAACTTTGTTCTACAGAAAGACAGTATTTATTATAAAAAAATTAAGGCAAAATATTAAAATGGTGGGAGTAAAAAGTATAATAAAGATGTGTATTTCTTACTTATACCATCCACTTCAAGCTTATTAATTTCTTCTTTTGGCAGTCTGATCTCTTGCAAAGCAGACTGCAATTCCTGATTGTCTTCCAATACTCTGAGCTCTAAGTAAAAGAAATGGTTGAATTATTAACTGATTTATTGCTAATTTCTCTTCAGTAATTAAGATTCCTTTACTTTGTGCTATTAGAACAGATAGGAAATCTGTGAATTTTACAAGCATAGTAATGAAATCCACTCAGACACTTCTAATTGGGCTTGATCACATAGCTAAATGAAAGAAAAGTACTGGTATTGCAGTGCACAAATACTCGTTAGATTTTTATAGGATGTACATTTTGCAATGCAAATCACTTCACATGTTGCCTCCGAGTGTTAGAGCCCCGCATGTTATGAAGAAACAGCTTTCTCCTGCAGAGCCCTCATCCCAGTTCTGTAAAATGGTGGGAGCTAGAAATGCAAAATTCATCGCATCATGCAAAACACAGTCCTGTATCTCCTGTACCTCCTTTCTGGCTTATCAGACTGACATCAGTTTAACCTCTGAGACGCTTGGGCAGTGTGGTTAAGCACAAAGTCCTCAGGGAGTATCTCGTTTCTGGGTAATGCAGGAAATTCAGTTTTTCAAGGGGTTATGGCAAAGCTTCACTGAACCACTGTACGATACATTCCTGCACAAAGACACCAGGCTTACCATCTAACTGTCCTCAGGACTGCTCACTGAGCACATCTGTTTTGTGTTTTTTTTTTCTTTTTAAATCTAAACAGTACTAACATTTATTGTTTTACTTGCTTTAGACCAAATTTACAGCTACATAATTTGAAAATTACTATTTAAAAGTTAGTTAATTTACATCACAGACTGCAGAACTCTATACTATTAATCCATTTGGTCTTATGTGTTTTTCCATGAGTAGTGATGGATGAAGAACATTGTACATAATCTGTGAGTTTTAGCTTTACTTTCGAAATGAAAGAACCTTTTAAACCTGCAGGAGGTTTTACTTTTTTCCTTTACCCTTCCCTCCTCCTTGTTTCTGGAAATGTTCAAAAAAGTACAAGAAATATTCTTCTCTCAACATATATTGCGCTAGGTAGTGCTCAGGACATGCCAGAAATATAATACTGGAATTTGTTCTTTCAAAGTACTCTTGACAAGTTTTGCAGATTCGAGTGGGGGTTTTTTTATGGCTGAAAGATCATTCTGCCTTTGGATGCTCATGCAAACTCAGCTGAACCCTTTTCCATCCTTCTCCTCAAAACTCCTGAAACTTCCCCATTACCACAACTGAATTGTAGGCATCCTGGAAGGAACTTCCAAACTGATCTATGTCAGTTTGACTGTCTCCTACTAAAATTCATGGGTGATAGAGTTTCAAAATGCTGCCAACTGCAATGAAAATGGATTTACTAAAAATAGTTTTGCACCACAGAAGACATTATGAAAGCGAGGAACTTAAGGAAAATTAATTCAAAAAAGGTAATGAAGAAGTTAAAGGGAAGGCTGAATTTGTTTTTATTCCTGAGAATAATAGCACAGCAGAGGGAGGCATGATGAAACCAGTGGTGAAAATCCATTCCATGAAACTGATCTCTCCTGTAGAGAGGTTAACTGCAGTTGGACACTTAGCTGCATTTCATGCAATTCATAGTTTGGTAAGATAGTAGGGGCCCTTTATATGAAATGTAACAGCGAATCAGAGAGCTATAACAATGGATTAAATTTAAAAATAAAAAAAAATCCATGCATTAACTGTATTTAAACCTTTAAATCTATTTAAGCCTTCTGCAAAAGAAATACTGGAACACAGTATTTCTATACCAGAATTTCAATAGACACATTAACCTATCTTTTCCATTTGCAAAAATTTTTAAAAGGTTATAAAATAAGATGTACCAACTACTACTGGAGTCTAAAGAATATTATGCTGCAATTCACTGACTTCCACATGAATCACCATAGATTAAGTTAATTTAACAATATTGCAGCATTTGTCTTCCTTATGTCTTTTGGTCAGACAACACTCTGTTAACAGTGGGTTATCCATGCAGGTTGAGTTGTAAGGACCATTACAATCACCAGTCTATTTCCCCTGATTACTGTGAATTTTACAGTAAAGGAAGGGGAAGGAAGGGAATGCTGAATCACTGAAGTTTATACAGCGCCATGCTAGTTTTCGTAATATTTCAGGAACTGAGGGCTTAAAGTTGGAAAACTTTTAGGGAAAAAATAAGGGACAGAGAGAGAAGATTCACTGCAAAACAATTAATATTTTCATAGTTAGAAATTTCCTGCTTGGCTTGGTTGCAAACAGTCTTCACTAACAGGCTACTTAAAGAATGAGGGCTCTGAATGTTTCTTGCTGAAGATCACACTTTGCATCAATAATTACACCTTGTCTGAAGCAGTTATTTGAACTGACCATCTGAAAGAGCTTCTGCTCTTCTCTGACATCTTTACTGACGGCTGAAGAGCAAGTCATTGATCCAAATTCTAATTAGTACAGCACAACAGGTCAAACTGTAAACTCTAAATAGTACATTGTTGTCTTTTGTATAAGGTAGTGCTGCCTCATGAAAAAGAAAGTCTTGTGTTCAGCCAAATGCGAAAAGTAATAGTCTGGAAACTACAATAATTTTTTCTACCAAGTTTGACTCAAAATTTGGTAGACAAAGAGTTGCCCATATTTATTTTATCTATAGTGTGTAAACAGGAAAAATAGAAGGATGCTATCAAAGTGCTGGACTCAGGAACTGAGATAAAGGCATTGTGTGTTCATTCATGTTTGGATTTTACTAATGAACAGATCTAGAAAGACACTAGTTATTTTAATACCAAACAAGACGAAAGGCTTCTTGATCACAATCCTAAATATTGTACTAGAAGATCTTGATCTGGATTAGAGGTAAAGGAGTATAGCAATTGCTCAGAAATAGGCAGGATACTTGCAGTACCTCTATCACCATGGTTCTCAAAAAGAGTAGAAATGGGAATCCCAGGACCTGTTGTAGGAATGATAAAAAGTCAGTTTACAGCTTGAAGCTGGAATTTGGTGATGCAGTGTATATTACATTAACATTGGTAACTGCCAGGAGAGAAAGAGCTCAAAGTCAACACACAAATCTGAATCTTCTCTGCTGTATAACTCACTCGTCCCTGCTGCAATACATAAGGTACTGTGTGCACAAAGACCTGTATATACACAGCCATTGCTTAGCAAACATCACAGAAGCAACTTTAAATCTACTAACGCTTCCTCCCTAGAGATGAAGTGACATCTAGTTAATACCTGAGATGATTACATAAGGTGAATGCAGAACTAACAATGTGAAACATTCTTCTGAGAACATGTCACATTGTGTTTGTGAAGGTGAGTGCCTTTCATATGGTGACGACCTTACTGATTATTTTGTGCAAGAATGATTGAAAGATGTTGTTATTTGCTACATTTGGTTCTCTGCTCAACAGAAGTTCTAAGGAACTTTTCAGCAGATCAGTCAGTGCAGAATCAGAACAGTTAACTTCATAAGAAGCACACAAAAGGAAAACCTTGGATACTTTTTCTCTTTTTTTTTTAGATTGCAATGTCACTGTTTTTTGAATACAGTAGTGGATGAAACCTCAGATCACTGAAATCACCTAACTTATTACAAAAGAATTACTACTCCATTTAATACTTATAATCTTGCAAGTGGTTTCAATGATCACACATTTTGAATTGAATTTTTTTGAGATCAGTTATTAAAAATGTTCTCAGGTGCTAAATAGCCAACATTTATGGCTGATACAGGTCTTAATAATTTCAGATGGGAAACACAGTAAAGTAGTTTCTCACTGCTAACTTTGATCATGTAAATTGGAAAAATGTATGTTTCTAAATCCTGCTCTGGCTGCTGCAAGAAAAAACATGGCTCTCATGAGCTGGATTAAAATCTCTTTAGTGACATGAAGGACATTAACAAATGTCAAATTTGTTTTTAATTTTCAAAATCCCAAGATTTTTGTTGAAAAAGTAAAAAAATCCTGAAAATATCCGTATTTACCAAAATATCTTCATAAAATTTTCGAACATGGAAAGTCCCTTTCTGGAAATCTTTCCTGGTTATTGTGAAATTTCTGTGATTCATACAACAATCATTTGGGATAATCACTATTAACTACAGTGCTGATAAATTTGATTATATGTTTGCTGCCATGCTATACGTACCATAACAGATCAAGGCATAATACTTAGAACGTTCACTGAATCTTGCTGTATAAAACTGACATCTCTTTTTCCTTAAATTGCAAGTAATGCATTGTTTTCTCATAGGCTGACTTCCAATACTGATTCTAGAAGGAAAATCAAATAAAGCAATGGTTATTTTGCTGCAATTAACTTTACAAATGTCTGTCTCACATTCTTGAACACAGGCACTGTACTTTCAGAACAGTTAATTTACAAATAAATGCTTGGCCTTTTAACCAATTTTTCCCCAAGGGTAAATTTAAATGTTAGATGTCATTTCTCCTCAATTGTCAGATATAATCTGAGGTTAAGATTTAGTTAAAACAGCTTGTAAAATTACACATTAAACATCTTGCAACTAAATTGTTTTATTGACAAATCCACAGACATCTTCTATTAACCAACTATCACTAAGATAATGTTGATAACACTTACTTGTAAATATTCCTTCTTCCTGGGTAGCCTTCAAATTCATTGCTTGAATAGAAACTGTAAATTCATTTATATGTTAATAAATAATCCACAAAGTGATGACCTATGAACGAGCATCAAGATGAAAAGCCGTCTTGGAAGTTAATTTAGACTTTTTGAGATTTCTGCATGCGATGGAAGAGTAGTTAAGCTTATATACCTTTCATCTTAATAAATCTTCCCTCAAACTATGATTAGATGACACATAAGCCATATAAATAGGAGTTCTATCTTAATTCTCATGAGCTAATCTCTCAAATTATGTAAATTGTTTCTATCTATACAGTAAGTTGAATGAGAGATTATAAAAAGACAAGTTACTGCAAATTGTGTGAAGGTTAACCACATGATTAAATTAAGTGTTTTTAAATAAGTCTCTCTAAAATAGGTGATTAAAATAAATAGAAAATTGAGGGTAATTTGCAAAGAATCTTTCATAAGTAAACCACGTCTACAAACCTATGCAGTGCCTTAGCATACAAATTTGTTGTGGATGTATTCAGATAAAAAACAAATTACACCTAATTATAATCTGACAAGTTAACAAACTGTTCAAATGATTGTGCTGCTTTCACTGACAACACTCACAACCTTTTTTCTTCGTGACACTTACATCGCATCATTTGTTACTCTGAAAATGTATATTGCCTCCCATTCTCCACTTGTAATTTGGATTGCATTCTCCTGTGTAGCGAGACATTTAAGTTACTGAATATTGCAGAATTATTTCAGGACAGTAGATCAATGTAGAACACTTTGCTTAACTTACCACAGAGCCATTGATGTAATGAATATGCTTATAACCATTTTTGTCACTAAAAATTTTGTAGTACGAACTGCCGTCTGATGTAAAATATGGTGCAGAAACAAAGAACTGAAACAATGGAAGAAAAACAGTAGATGAGACATCATCCTGTCCAAGATGTTTAGCAGATTATAGAACACATACTAAAGGTAACAAGATTATTTAATCAGCTCAAATGGGACAAACTACTTTGTACAAGTTTGTACCTGTGATATTCAGTCTCCCCATGATCTTGTCACAATTTCTGTCATGTGAGATTTCTTAAACTGATAATATAGATACCTCAAGCACCCCACAAATGTGAGCTCTCTACTTGCAAGTGGAATAATTTGTATATTCTAAATGACCTTTCTTAGATTATTTAAAAACAGGCAGAGATGATTTTTAACAAATAAGTTTCTGAATAAAGCTAATGTTCATTAATGGGGCCAGGCTGAATATTCTGTGGACCACAAAGTTTGGCTGTTCCACTGAATAAGCACAGCATCAAAGAAACGGCTATCTGAACCTTCCCATACTATTCCACTAATTTTAAAGAACAGATTATTCCAGATAAGATCATTCAACTTTTATTTCTTTTTAAACAATCACTTCTTTACTAAAATTGTCAGTCAAGATTGAGCTACTGAAACTGTAAGTTTTATTTTCTGAACATGAAGACAGAGGAATGACATGCAAGCACTTCAAACAGCATGTTCAGACACTCCTGAGTGAGTATAACCTTTGAATAATTTTAAATCAAGCTCAACTAGGACATGTGACCACATGTTAAATTCTCCTGGAGACTGTATCTGTGATTCCTAATACCTGAAATCCCATAAAGGCAAAAGCCGGGACTTATTCATGTGTGCACGTTCTTTAGCTCTAATAAAAATCTATCATCAGAATCTCAAATGAAGTGTCAAAAAAACCAAATGGATCAAGTAAAATAACTAATCCTAATAAATATGTGATCTTCACATTAAAACGTCTCTTAAGGGTCAATGCACTGAAAATTGAAGCTCATTGTTAAGTCCACTGCAAGATATTGAGGCAGTGTGAGGTTCCATATACCTGATTCTGTTAACTTCCCCTGCCTGAAAGTAAACATAAGCAACAGGACATATTCACTGTTGGACTATATGATTGTAAATACTGATCTCATGCTCTTACAGTTTCCTCGTAGGTTTTTTTTTCACTGCAAGTTTCCAAAGGTATATGGTTGTCTAGGGTTACTGGGTAGAGAAAACTTCTTTTGCTAAGAGGTAACTACAGAGAAGTATCACCTGCCAATCTAAGTGGGGCATTTTACCTTGAAGGTTCCCTTTTATCTGAAGATGTGCAGCACCTGGCACTAAAACTGTTCTGAATGGACAGGTTTTATTCTTAAGATACTATGATAGCCCATCTTATACCTTATCCTAGTGTCATCAGTAGGATTTTACATCTATTCTTAGGCTCCAGGATGCTCTTAAGGATTACATTGCACTATAAATCTACCCCTTTTCATTACTTTCCTCCCTTCATTAATTTCTATCTCAACCTACTTTTCTGTCTAGTCAGTTGGTTGGGACAGAAATAGGTGTTTAAATTTAGAAAGCAGGTAGCCAGATACTATGTCTAGCACTGCATTCAAAGTCTCAGTCCTACAGTGCAACACGTCTCAGAAGTAGTGCTGTGACTCAGAAGGGTGCTTCATGTCTCAAAACACTGATGGGAAGATGCAGGAAGCTGTAGCTTTCAACTGAATTAAAATAGAGTACAATGAGAAAACCTACTCCGCCTGCCCATCCTGTTTGACTCTCTTCTATGTGCTGTTGATTCTGAAAAATAAAAGCAAATGTACATTCTTTAAGAAGATTGAGTTTATGGAGATTCAAAATCCTGAAATAAATCAGTAGCCACCTGTAAAAGAGAATTTTAGAATACTTGCTATAAATGTTCAGGGAGTTGGAGGCTGTCTAAGTAAATACTATTGTTGTATTAAGGTCAATACATTAATTAAACTATTGGTTTTTAACAGCTATTATCAGACCTAAATAAAATTTAAAGCAATTATGCAATTTTTTCACCGAAAACAAGAATGAACAACTACTTTATCTCATTAATTTTTGGCAAAAATCCAAGTAAAATAATATCAGGAATATTAATATTAAAAATTTGGTTTAGATTTTCATCTGGTTTATATTTTCTTTCATTTCAGAGCTGTGATGCTGATTTACAGCAGTGGATGACGAGACTACTAGGCATCCTGAGACTATGAATATAAATTTAGAAGATCTTAACTCCTTGTTCTTAAAGTTGATTCTGAAAAAAGACTTAAACTGAGCATGAATGATGCAGCTAAAGGTTCTTTTACAATTTTGCTTATCTTTTGCTTGCAAAGTTTCGAGTGATAAATTTTAAAAATCTGCATTCAATGAATGCATTTATTTTTATCATGCAAACTTCTCTTTATATTGTTCATTTAAAACAGTATTTCTTCACAGTCTGAAATAAATTTAACAAATTTGCTTTCTAAGGAATACACTTTGTGTTTTTGCTTTCTAAGGAATATGCTTTGTATTTCTTAACGTAATCTCATTACTATTTAAAATCCCGTGTTCTCCCTTTTAATTTAATCCCCACAAAGCAACTTGAGGAAAAGTTGCAGGTACTTGTCCCTTAGAAGACTATTTAGTACTTTGCAAGGGCTCCACTGAGCTATTAACTCAAAAGATGGATTTTATTTCTTTTTAAGATAATAAAAATGGGATGTATTGTTTTATGTCTGCATCCTAACATTATCTCCCTTTCTTTAAATTAGGACTCAGATGTTGATGACATAGTACATTAGGGATATATTTAACTTCTCTCATTTGAGTAGTCCCAATTTCACAAAGATATGCTTACCTTTTACTCACATGAATAGTTCCACTGCTCATATTGGTTTCTGTGGTCTGTTCACATGAGCAAGAGTTGAACATGTGAACATTTCTGTAGAATCTACACTTCAGGAACATCTTGTAGGCTATATTTTGTTATTATTTTCAAATACATAAAACATAGCACGTTTATTGTACATTAGAGACTCAGTGCAATCTGAATTCAACAAAAGAACTCTTTTTGCCAAAGGAAATGCTCAGAGATACACGTTCTAATGGCAAATAAAGCTAATGCAGCACTCCCATCTGTTCACACTCCTTCGATTGGCCATTTGTGCAAACTTTAATGTGATAAAAGCATTGTATCACTGTATAAATATAGAATTATAGAAACGTCAGTAGTGACTCCATAAATAAGGTTTCATGGAGAAATGCAATTAAACAAGGATCATGAACACAGTCCTGAAAGATGTTAATTGGTCTGGTCTGGTCTGATTCCAGCAAAGCAATTAAGCACATGCTTAATTTTAAACACATAAACAGATCTACTGAAGTAAATAAAACTGGTTATGTGCTAAAAGTTAAGCCTGTGTTAAAGTACTGCAATGGATTGTGGTAGAATCCTAGAAACCTTAAATGTTTTTTCTTTCCAATAAAATACACAATTATTAAAATATAGGTTACTTGGAGGCAAGGTAGAGATCCAGTGTTAATGTACCTATAAAGTGGAACAATTACTTAGGAAATATATCAAATGCTGCATTAAATATGGGGTTTTTTTCTAATAAATTACAATATTTCTCTGTGGAAAACTACTTCAATGACAATGTTCTTGAAATAACAGGACCTCAAATTCCCTTTACATTTGCAACAATTGTCATATTACAGAGAAATAAAAATTATTTTCAGCATGAAAAAGCTGTATCAATAAACTCTGAATTTATAATTTATCAGTTATACTGAATGCTTTTATAAATATTCTTGCCTTTGGTTTCCCATTAGTTCAAGGTTTCATCTAATATTAGTTTTAATAGGTGTTCTGTACCGTGAACCCTAAGAACAAGACAAGCCAAAAGCATCAATACTAAAAGACAACAAATGAGATCTCTGTACCAGACTTACTGAAATTCAGGGCTGTCTTTCCTTCAAGATCTATATGAATTTATCTGCATGTACACTCTTCGAGCCTTACAAAGCTCTGTTCTGTTCAGCAGAGCAGAGTCTTCTTTCCAAACCGACTAAATCATAGCACAACATATTGAAACAAAATGTACAGTTACTGTTGCAATTAGCCTGAAGTTTTCTTTTAAGATCTGTGCCTCTGAAAACTTGCCTACTGTCTAGAACTGTATGATTTGATAGAACAGAACAATTTCTTCCTCCTGAAAACCTGCCTTACTATTAATGTTCTCGTTCTTTCAACTAATCTAAAAGGACACGATTAATCTAAAAGGACACGATTTAGTCAGACTTAGTATGGAACTTTGACATGGCATAATAAGATTTTCTTTCAAAAAAATACAGATCCTGTATGGTTCCACTTTTGAAGAGGGCAACACAAGAAGGAAATAAAGAACATTACTGAAAGTGTCTCAATAGCATTCTTCTGTTTGTTTTTATTGTTGTTGTTGTTGTTTTGGCTGTTATTTAAGCTTCATGAAGAAAAAAAATGGTGATTTTATTTCTTGGAGTAATTAATATTTTTTACCCCTCTTCCAGCAATTAAAATACTGAAAAAGGTATCACTACGAGTAAAAGATTATTGTGATAAAACACTGAAAAACAAAATGATGGCAGGGATTAACAAATGCTAATTTCATTAGTTTTAGATTTATATTTCCAACTTCATTACCTCTGGACAGTCCCAAGTATTTGAATGTTCTTTGAAGTCACAAATAGCTAAGACTGAAAAATTCTGTATTCTCTTCAGCCATTGCACACAGATTCGAGTATCTGTTACCCAAGTAAGCCAAGTAAAATAGTGATCACTAAAATATAAAAGAAAAAAAGAAAGAAATGGTTGTTATTAAACAACAGGAGTATAGAAGCATTGCTACAGATTGCATCCCTCACATTGCTCTCAGAAAAGCAATAGCAAAGCATTCACAGTTTTAGGGTACTTTTTGTCCTTTATAACAATGTATCACATGGACAGCCAAAATCAAAATACAGTATTTCTAGTTAGTTTCTGATCCTTCTAGGAGTTTAATGGCAGTCCACTGTTAGAAACAGTACAACTCAGAGGTCCAAGCATTTAAAACAAATAGACAAAACCCTTTTTAAACAAGAAAAGACATAATTGAGGGCACACTACCTGGATGCTATGATTGCAGGAACTGGAACCTCCTTAGGACCAAACACTTCAGAGTAAATAGTGTCTACAACAAACACTTTAACAGTAGGATTTTTAGCTCCAGCCTTCAAAGAAAATGTATTAGGTTGGTAAAACCAGGCTCTGAATAATTCAGATGGAGGAAAATCAAAGCACTTTTTCAGGAAAGTTGACAGGTTACAAAAAATTAATTCAGTTGAGTGTAATAGAGCAAATGGTCTTATAAGATCCCAGAGTGACACTGCAGCAGTATTACATACTTAATTTTGTATCATTTAATATATAAAGAAGAAAACCTTTTAAACAGTCAAGTTTAGTGCCTTTCTCTACAGAAAACGTGTTTGATGAGAACCATTGTCCTGTTTGCAGTGTGGATCTTTGCAGCACACATTACACTGACTTCAGCATAAAACTCCAGTTTAATCACATGACTGCAAGTGCTGTTTGACATCCCAGCAGGGAAATGGTTGCTTAAATGGATTTCATGGCTCCTTCTTCACTGCATACCTTATCAGTTTTTTAATTCTTCTCCATGTGTGGTCTAAACCATCCAATTTTACTTTAGAACTGTGACCCAGCTGACAGGTGAGCAAATTCTCAAGATATATTAATATGATCCCTTGCAATCATATGAACATGATAAGAGTAATGAGAGCTCTCTAATACATGCTGAAGAAATGCCAACTCAAAACCTTCTTGCCTTAGATCTGGCTCTTGAAAGCAATTCAAATCCGAAGCTCCTTGAGATCAAAAAGCACTATGAAGTATGCAAATAACCTGAAGCTGCCATAGCCTTTATTTTTAAAAATAAAAAAGAATTTAGTCTCATAATTTATTTACTATAATGAAAAATAACAACTACATAGTTTACACATCAGAATAAGCAAAAAGAATTGAAAAAAGTAAGGCTTGACAACGCAAGCATGCACTTTTGCAAATGCTTTTTACTTATGTGAGTAATTCCATTTATTTCACTGATATTGTATTTAAAATTTTGAATGTACCTACAGATTTTCAGAACTTAGACCAAGCTTGTTTTCTTTCATTTAAGTCACAATGAATTTAACCCTGGTAATACTTAGGAAATTAAGCACAGTTAATTTTCTCATTGTCTAATTCATTTCTCAACAGAAAGAAAGTCAAAAGATGATAAAACATACCTTTGGGTATGGGATAGCTATTTTTCTAGGATACTGGTCCTCACCAAAATATGAATATTCAATAACTGGTATGTCCGAATCATTAAATTGTACATATGCTAAATATCTTCCACTTGGAGACCACCAAAGTGCATATTTTGTTGCTAGCATTTCCTCTGAGGAAAAAAAAGTTCATAACTGTAATCTATCTTCCAATCTATTTTAGCATTCCACTCAGCAACCTAGACACATAAAGACAGTTGTACTAAATAAATAACATCAAACATCTCAAAACATGCACACAGATCCCACTTAACTCACTTGGGATCTTCCTGTGTGCATTTGTTTGTTTTTTAAAATTCTTTTTGGATGTACTGAAGGGCCAAATTTTCACTGAAATTAAAACTTCCTTTAAAGTTCAATTCCCAGCCTCTGTCTTTGCGTAAGAAGAAAGACAACTTTGTAGAGTTCTGATAAAGTTACAGTAACAAAGACTCAGGATTTTGGTTATGTGCCATGAATACAAATTTCATACTTTTTACAGCAAATAATATATAAAATGAAGTAATCCTTAGGGGTTAAGAAAAAAAAGAGTAATCACAGATATTTTACAATGGATTGTGAAAACTGGAACCAGGTAATCTAAACAATGCATTTATCATGTAAGTTGTTGCCCTTCAAAATTTACTTACCTTCATAGACCCAGTCAGGAATCCCATTAAATATTTCATTCTGTTTTCCATCACTAGTTATTTTAATTGGTGCCTCTCTTGGACTTTGTTTGAAATAGATATTATTCTGATATACATACACCTAAAGACAGGAAAGATTTCTTTAAGAGTACAGGCCATGACAGGATTAGAGCAAGATCTTCTGCAGTCAATACTCCTACATTACATTAGCAAGACAAAATGGGAAATAAACGGCATACTAATAGCCCTTGAAATTCTGCAAGAGTTGGTATCTCAGTAAATAAATTACACACTACAGGCCAAATTTTATGTTCAGTAAAAATTTTAGAACAGATTTTAAATATTGCATCTGTAAACCTCCATTTGAAATTCATGTATTACACAGTGTCAAAGGGAAACCAATTTGTTTTCAGGCCTTGAAACTGCATTTAATCTTATATAAAATTATGTTAGTCAATTCTGGATAGAGATTGGTGCGCAAACTGAAACACATAATGTACTTGAGAACATGGATTATTCTTCTATTGAGACACAGACAGTAAAATCTGAACAAGTTAAAACCGTTTTCTCTGTCATTCTTTCTCATAACCAAGATCAATAAACACAGGCTTGTCAAAAATATGGCTTAAAAAATAAAAATCAAAGGCAGATAAATGTCTTTTAGCCACACAAAGCAAATTATTTCTAGCACTTAATTATCTTTACTAACCAATTTGTGTCCAACGGGTGACCAGGATATATACTGAATTTTATGCGGAAGCTGATTTTCTGTTACAAAACCACTAAAAAAAGGAAAGAAGTTGAGATGGCTTTTTTGTGCACAGTGCAAATGGATCATTATACTGCACATTAATAAAAAAGTCACAAAGTTATTTTCTAACTGCTTATTGTTTCGCGAGTAATGCACAATTAAGGCAGGCAGAGACATGCAGTTAACACGATGGTGTGCACCAGTGCTGGCAAAGGCTTAAACTTACTCCTTTGAAAACCTATTCAACAGCCTAAGGAGACAGCCTTATCTTTTTCCAAATGCTGCACAAGCACCTACAGTCATTTGCTGTAGCTGCAGTCTGCATTACAGTCTCAGTGGGTTATTGGGAAATGTGAACTCAGCGTACAGCATGCTGAGGCAAGAGCAACAGCAGCACGTCCAGCACTTGATAAGGATCATAACTCACATGTAGAACCTCTCTACTCACATTAGCTTGCTGCAGCTTTTTCCTGTCACCTTGAGCCAACAGTTTCCCAAGAATGGCGCAGCTCAGTACTATGAAGCATTTGGTCACGCTGCTATGTACAGCATAAAAGGTGACTGCAGAGGCAAATGGCCTCCTTTGGATCTGGGTGGAAAGGGAAGTGGTTTGGGCAATCTTGGGAAAGAGACCAAATGCCATGGGAGAAGCTGTAAACTTTTGAGGAATGCAGGATAGACTGTTATGAAATCACTGGAGCCCTAAAGGACATGTGAGAGTTTTAGGAAAGCTAAAGATTAGATCAATTATAAAAAGAATGAATTAGCATTCGTTTATGCTAATAAAAGGGTATAGAGACATCAGACGTGAGACTGAAGCAGACTTAAGCAGCCAAGATAGGGTGGGTGAAAATCATGCAAAAAGAGAAAAAAAGAGACATGAAAGTTTTAGGGCATGAAATATAAATCAATCCAGATGAAAAGAATGTATGATTTTCTTAGAGAACTTTTTTTTTTTCTCAAGCAAACAAGAAACCTGACAGATTTACGCAAAAGCCTAAAGCAAGCTGGTGGTCACATTACTAAAGTTATGGAGTGAATGCTTGCAAGCTGTGTATCCACCACAGCTCTCTGTAAGAAATATCAGGCCTTACCCATTTATGAGATCATAAATGTGATATGATGCCGTATAAGAGTATCTCCACAGCTGCATAAATTAGGCAAGAAAATATTATTAGCCTTGAGAAAGATAATCTAATTAAAAATAATCAGCTGCCTCTTCACAGCCTATCCCTTTATCAAGAAAGTACCAAGAAACACTTATCTATGGTAAACACAATCAAAAAAATACTAAACAAAATTAAATATGTCATTAAAAGGTATATTAAAATAATTACCTTTGAATAATTGCTTTCCAGAGCTATGAAATATTGGTCTGATGACATCACATAATTTGAAGCATTGACTTGTTTCTGAAAAATTAAGAAGTAGATTACATTCTAGTCTCATTCACTTTTAAACTGGGACTTGAAATACAATTACACTTTTCTGCCTTTTTATTAATTAAAAAGGTACATACCACTGTGCTGTTCATCATGATGGTGGTTGCGTAATTAATTTCAACATTGTAAAGAATAATATCATCTTCTGCAGACTGATGAAGATATTCATTATCTTTATAAACAAGATAAAATGTCTGTTACCTTCACAGAAGATAATACAGAAAAAATCTGTTTATCAATGAATTCACATCTCTTTCAAATAACAGGTTTTAAGCAAATATCTTTTGGCATCTACATAAAAAATGTTTCTTTTCTAATGATGCTGAGGTAAAGAGTTATCAAGAAACTATCTTCAGGGTTTATACAGTGCACAGAGGATCAACTACTTTACAAGTAAATGCCAGATTTTATTCTCATTAATGTCTGATCAAGAGTGCCAGTGACAGACCCATTAGAAAGTCAGTATCAAAATGTAAATGTTTTCAAGAAAAAGATCTTTGCTTATCATTTTACCAGAACATCCTCATTTGTATATTCTGCAGATAACAGCAGTACCATGCAACTGACACTGCATGACTCTGCCCTTGCTTACACAGGTCCTACAAAGTGAGGGTTGGTGGCTGTCATTGAAAATGGAATTTAACCCTACCTGTGCTCAACATCTGAGCTATAGCTTGGTAGAGAATGGAGATCAGAATTTTAGTTTCAGATTATTATTTTCACTGCTATAAACAGAGAGAAGGGATTGAATATTTTGTGTAGCTAGAAAACAAGACTAAAAGTTAAAAAGCAGCCTGAAACATTGTGAAGATGTTCAGTTTTAGGAAATTAGATCACCCTTGGGTCTTTTAAGCACTCTTGTGTGATTTGTGTAACAGTATTTGTGTTTAAAATCACGCTTAGGATGAGATAGACAATTTTAACTCCTTGTTTCAGAAGAGAAGTAGACATATGGAATGCTGTAGGCATGACTATCTATGGAATCTATGGCATGACTTTTGTGTGAGTTTTGCGACGGTTAAAAGGAAAGATAAGTCTAAGTGAGAAAGCTATAAAGAGGGAAGAAGAATATTAGGTTTAGGTGATATGCTGCCTATGTCCTTCAGACATTCAGACAGAATTCTTAAAAATGGTGACCTAATTTTTGAATCATCCAAGTGATATCAACATACTCCAAATTGTTAATTGTAAAATTTGAACTGCTGCAAGCATGTTGTATAAGGCTTTACTTCAGTTCTAAAATTGTGGGCTAAAACTAGCTTGGTGAGACTCCATGTGAATGGGCACTCTGCTTCTTGCTACCGGCAGAGAACAGCGCTTGAGGCAGCACAGAGATGGGAGTGGTAGCAGTATGTGTGCTAGAATGTAATCCAGGCCAGCTCCAGCCTTCCTGGGCTGTGCAATTCAGTGATAACAAGAGCGCTACTGCAGCCACATACAGACACATTTATATCAACAGCAATTAACTTTGTGTCTCTACCTTATGGAACTTAGAAATTCAACTTTATTTTCTCTGCAATATCCTGTAACTCAAGAATTTCAGCAGTGTCAGCACTTCCTTAAAGGAGATAAGAACAGCTGGCCTCATTGCAGAGCCAGGTACTACTGAAAACAAAGAACAGGGCCTGTAAGACAGACTACCTCAAGCACTACAAGTGGTAAATGAAAAAGTGCTGTGAAAAGCATGAAAAGGAGATTGCTTAAGGAATGACTGACACATTGACAAATTTCTTTCACTTGCTGCAATGAATATGACAGTAAAAGAAATAAAACACTGAAGGCCTCTGCAAAATTATATTTTATACTTGACTCAGACATGTCTGTTGAAACATCAAATACCTGGATTTTCTAGAATGACTGACAACATAGTAAATTTCAACCATAAGTTTTGACTAACACATTGTTTAATTTCATAGTTAGCATTCATTCAAAGTAAAGCTGGAAGGAAAATATATGTCTGTCTGTGTAAATCAGTCTGGAAACACATATCAGAATGTCTTATCTGTGTTTGAGAAAAGGTTTTACTTACCTGACACCCAATATGGAATAAATGTTTTGTATTGGAAGTTTCCATTCAAATAATCCTCCAATGTAAGAGCTCTGGGACCATCATCTGTGTTGACAACTAAGACAAAAAAAGTTTCTGTTAATGAAAAATGGAAAAAAAAATTACTAGTCCAGTATTTTCTTTTTTCTACATTTAGTGCCATGGAATGGTGAGAATACCATAGTCCTGGAGATATGCAAAGACTAAGTGCAGCAGAAAGGAAAGTTCTCTGTTACTGTTCTGATAAGGTCCTTTAGTCTCTGAAAGACTTATCTTTGGGAATATAAAATTAACAAACTAATTTATTTCAACCATTTATTCACTCGGACACATCTACCTGAAGACCCTGTGAGCCTAAATAAGCCTTTTTTACACAAATGACAAATTAAAAAGTTATTTTGTGGCTTTGGTTTTTTTTTTTTTTTAAAGCATAGGTTTCAGGAATCTGAACTATTTTAATCAAGACCTTCACACATTCAGCAAATGGTCAAACAACAGGATGTGCTTATGAACCCTTACTTCCAAATTTTGTACATGCCTCATTAACACTGTCAGAAGATGGATATAAGGCTTGCACAATAATTTCCATCCACAGATTTCTTAGTAGTCACACGAAAAACATCGATGAAGGAATGCAGGTAAAAATAATGCTGAAAAGTAATGACTGAGTGAACCTAAACTTGAATTTTTTATTTAATGCTGCAAAAGAAAGTTGATAATGATTCTGGAAAGAAGGCAGATACTGAAATACTTGATTTCTAAGCAGGTCAGGTAACTGTATTAAAATAATACAAATGAAGGCTGGTTTTGTGGCTCCTGTCTGGCTATATTTTTTCGCAAAGCTAAACAACTTAAGCTAGGGCAAATTTTAAAAGAAAATTCAAGGACAATCAATTGGATGAGAAGCGGATTATGCTGTGCAGTTCCTGTGTGGAACCTATGCAGTTCACCAGAGTGAGAGCAATCAAAATATTTAATCCTCAAATGACACATGAACTTTTCTGATAAAGGCCAATTTTTACAGTTCAATAGCATAATAATGGCAGCTTTCAGGTCTAGGCATTCTGGATGCTATCCTTTCTCCTTTAAAATCAAAGGGACTTCTGCTAGGGTTTTCAGAGGCAGCAGGGATGACACACTGCAGCTTAGTAGATTCTCTGCCACTTCCCCTGTTTGTTCCTTCAGAGCTCTCAGATGACAGTCAGATAATCAAGATGACTCATTGCTCTAAGGTTTCTTATCATGCTCCATCACTTGCTCATTACAGTCGTCCTCTCTGTTAAGATCACACTGACTTCCCAGGAAATGTTTCTTCATATTGCCTTCTTCGGTACTTTGTAATGATAATACATATTTTCTTCTGCTAAGTGACTATTACTTACTGTAGAATACACATGTCAGGTTGACTGTTGACACAAGCATTGTCTGCACTAATGCAGAAGAAAGCTGTCACAAGGAATAAAACTGGATGCCAATCCAGAGGCAAAAACCTGTCCGTATAAACTCTGAGATAGCAATAGTCCAGAAAATATCCCAAGAAGGTCAAGAAGAAGTTAACTCCTCTTGCTAATACCATGACTGCATATTACAGATCTTGATACTAATGATAAACATAGAAGATGGAAGACTTAAAAAAAAAAAGCAGAGAATATAATTCCAAAGAATCCAAGTCTAGTTATATTGAGCGATGATTACTTATCACTATCTCTCAGTTAAAATTCTCTAAGTGAATAAGCCTACTAACAAAAGAAATCTCCTGTCAAGATCTATTTCCAAGGCTGTTTGTATAGAAAGCTTAAAATTTGCAGTACTTTTTGATATCTTAATCTGTTAAAATTACCTAGTTCCTTCTCTCATCTCAAGAGACAAGCAATAACATAAATTTCTCATCACTAGTCTAATGTTTACAGCTCTAATTTAAACCTTCCCTCTGTTAGCCATCTCACCCTTACATAATATTCTGTGAAGATTTATTATGACTACTAGTGATTTTCAAAATGTGCCCACTAAGATCTGAACTTCTACCACTGTACTGAAAAAAATTTGAACACAATTATTTCTCACTTGAGTACTTCTTTGTAAAAGTACTAATTTTGAATGCTTGTTTTTAGTTAATGGAAAATAGCAGCAGCAACCTCAGGAGTTTCTCACAATAATTGCTGATCCTTTCTTCTGGAACTAAAGATTTGTTCAATAATAGTATCTGAAATCTCTGCTCACAAACCAGACATGAACATGAAAAGTACTTTACCTATCTACAGCACTCTAGAAATTAATTTGGATGGCTGTTGGTAGGCTGGGAAAATTCTTTCATTGTGGTTTGTTTCTCTGTGAAGTAATAAAGATGAAAAAAGATGCCCAGGGAGGAAAAGGAAGCAAATAGCAGAGCCAACCACAGAAATGAAAGCTTACCAAATTTCAGCTTTGCTCACTTCCCTTCACCACCCCACTGTCTCAGTTTTAATCCTTTGTGGTCCATTTCCATGCATTTACAGGGCATAGTTCTGCATTTCTCTGTGCACTGAATTGGTTATTTGCTTCACAGTGTAACTTGCTTTATATATTCAATGATCATAATTATTCATTCATGCATTTGAGTCTATTGAACTTGCATGTATAATTGTGGTGATAAAACACCACATCTATAAACATCCAATAATTGTCACTGGCTTTATGCAGATACCTTCTCCTTTACCTTTCAGTTCATTGTCATGAGAGAGCTTAATAAAACACAGAAAGCAAAACTTTCAGTTAATTAAACCCAGATTAGCTTTATGCACATCACTCCATCCCTGTGAAATTCTGTTCAGATTACCAGGATTATTCAATTTCAAAGACTGGATCTGGGTAAACCAACAAAACCCTTTAAATTTCAAAGTTCTCCTGCTTATTCCACAACATGTTCTAATGTGCATCCTTAAAAATTGTGTCTAAGCCTGCCAAATTAAAGTAAGCATACATAATATTCAGAAAGTATTGCTGTTTCTGTTTATGGTATTTTTTATATACATAGTTATATATGTATGTATTTTATATGCATTTAACACGTACTTATTTTTGTATGTATTTTAATTAGCATCCACTGCTAAACATCAAGTAGAGGACACACCAAAAGAAAACCAGTTAGCATGGTAATATTGTCTGCTTCTGGACCAGAATGTCCATTCTTATCTCTGTGGGCTGATAGTGAATAGCTGAAGCACAAGGTCGTCCAACATGAGGAAACCCAAAACTCAATTCAGCATCAGAAATTAATTCCAACACTCCTGACTCTGCTCCAGAGCTTTGGTTACACTCAGCATCAACTCACATCAACTGAACCTGCTTTTCCACTTTTGGATTTGGCTGAGGTGTTGCAGCCTTAGCCTAAGAAACTAGCTGCTCTAAACTACCTCTTCCTAAGAAACTGGCTGCTCATCACTTCGTGGCTGAGCAGTAAACCCTATGACCTCCTCTGTGACATCAGAAAAACAGGGGCTGGGCCTCAGGCCTAGGCCAAGCGTACAGAGGGAACAGAAACTTCGACAGACAAGACTTTGGACATTGATTAAGAACAGAAGAAGAGATTAACTTGTAAGCAATACATACAGTTAATTGTAACTCTGCCTGCGGTTCCACTATTGCTTTTCAACTGCAGACAGGTATTTTCTTTCTCGTTTATGTTGCAGAAGAGCAGGACTAGGTACACCAGTGTACAAGTTAAAAGCACCTTACTGAACTGTCTGGAGTTGCAGTATCACAGCTGGGTTAGCACTGTCAGCTAAATGCCACCACACATTCCTAACTCAAAGGTGTGTCAAAACACAGTCAGTAATTTCTTAGGCGTGGATGCCATTTGCTACACTGAGATTGCCCACCTTCCTCTTCTGAGCCCCACAGAAATTGTCTAATAACTGAAAGTACTTCCCTCTAAATATCCTCTCAAAAAAATTATTTTCCAGTGAAACTTTTGAGAATTTTTGACATTTTTACACGCTTGTTTGTGTAAATCAAAACCACCTAGCACATTTTGAGAAGTCTGAAGAACGTGAAATAACTAGAAACTAGACAAAACCAGCACTAAATGCTCCTTCCAGTTCTTTCAGAATTACAAATGACATTTTTCTTTGCATATTTCTTAAGCAGAAATTTATTTGGTCTGCATCTATACAGTTCTCATATGCAATTAATTGTCTTTCTAGACTGCCACATCCTTTCAGCTAAGCAGTGGTAAAGGAGGAATGTACATACAACATTCTATCTGTGTAGCCATTTTCTGTCTGTCTCCAGCTTACAGAATTTGTAACCGCAAAATTAATTTATATTACTTCTATTTACAACTGATCAGTAGACTACTAAGAATTCAAAAAGGTTAAGGCATTCAAACAGGTAACTGTAGCACTAGCAGTTCCACCTGAGAATAAGAAGTCATAATCTGACACAACCAACATAATTGTGTGTTGGACATAATTGTGTGTTCCACAATTGCCTAAAATGCTCCTCCAAAAGCAACCTGTGAAGTAAGATAATTTCTTTACCATCCTACTGGATCTAAATATGATGTTTAGGATGACTGGTTATTGAGTCACTATTTCAAGAAACTAGAGAGATCACAAGAGTTCTCCATAATTGCTCAGGTACTGAACGTGCCAGTGAGCTGTATGTGACAACTTGACAGGGGAAAAAACACAATCACTCTTTCCTAAAGTACCTCCCATCATCTTTATCAACTTCTTCAGGCTGCCAAACTGATCCTTGGTCTCCAAACTCTTTGTTTCCTCAGTACTATTTTTTTCTTTAAATCTCTTAAAAATATTTTGCCTTCCCTGTCATAAAATGCAGATTTGATGGGAGTTAAGTCTGACTTGATACCATGCATTTATCTCGTAGTGAAAGCTCAGATATGACCATGCTTAGCTAGACAAAAAATGTGGCACCCCATTATTGACAGTAAAAGTCAAACCTGTCACTCTGAGGTGGTATCTTTTTCCAGCACTGCATAATATATATGCATATACTTGATATAATCTATCCTCATATTCAAATGCTGCATAACAGAATCATCCCTAACTCCTTCAGAAACCTTCAACTGTCCTCTCAACAACCCATGATAAATGTTATTCACAGAAATATCAGATACGAAAGAGATTTCACCTTTCACAAAACCTGCATATTAACTGCAAGACTTAACTTTCACAAGACTTAAACAGATGGTTGATTTTATAACATTTAGTTGTAAATAAAAAACTGTTTTCTCCATCTTAGTCCCCCTGCCCACACATGAAAAAAGAATGTTGATAGAAAAAACATCCTTTAAATAGATACTGCTACTGGAATACAAGCCTTTTACTAATATTTTAATTATTTCAGAGGCATTCAAGTAATCTGCTATAGTGATAGGATCAGGTAAATACTTGTCTTGCCCTTACTACAGTTCTCATAGAAAACAATTATCATCAAGGCAGTGCCACTCACGTTCAAAATTTCAAAACTCATTTCAAGCTTCACCAAAGGGCTCAGCAGACCACACTGGGTTGATTCACCTACAATTGACATGATAATACTAGAGCAAACTATCCCTGCCTATTTTATACAATGCTGACTTTAATTTTCAAATGCAATCTTGAATATATTCACAAATAATTCATCATACCCCATCTACAAAAAAAAAAAAAAGTTTAACTTGTAATTGGATACAGAACTTCTGTAATTATAACACAACCATTTAAAAACGAATGCAAATTCACCAAGCTAAAGAAAATTACTAACAGTTTGGAACAGTCTCCTAACCCCTAACACAGAAAAATAACATGAGATGATCTGAGAGTTATTTTTGCAGCCATGACTAAGAACATTATATATCACGCACAAGAAAGTTAATTCAGGTGCATTTCACTCCAAGGAGTTTCTTTGTTTCAACATCTGCTGGCATTTCAGTTCTACCTTCAGGATATTTCAGCTGTCAGTACATTTCTGTAAAGTGATAAAGCCATAACAATTCTGACAGGACAATCCTAAAGATGATTTGACAAACTTTTGTGAACTTTAGAAGCCACAACAGTCAAAGATACTGCGTTTTACACTACATTAGATTAAAAATACCTTACCTCTTGATGGAAGCAGTATAATACACATAAGTAATAAGGAAAGCAAAAGGCATATAACCACACCAAATATGATTTTTAGCCGGGTCTGCAGAACAGAAACAAACAATAATTACATTTTTAATATCTCCCGAAGTTTGCTTCCATGGCTGGTAAATAATTAAATCCTCCTACTCTCTAACTGCTGTAATCCGTTCAAGCAACATGCAAATATGTCCCTGCAGTACATATGAAAAGACTTCCCTTTCCTCCTTCTTTAGAGCAAATACTTTCACATCAGAGCCTGGCCTTGTGCAACAGCTGACAGTTTAAAACAAAGGATGTAAGTGCTACCAAAAGTCGAATTCAGGAGCATACAGACCTTCATTTTCCTGTTGTACTCTAAAAGAATGTAAATTCTCTCTTCTGGGTGTTGGTCAGTAGATCTAGCAGAGGAGTTTGAAAAGGCAGTGTCTGTTTTCACAGTCGGAGGCCAAACCTCTGGCAGACTTTTTTTTTCCTACATATTTTTGAAAACTGTGCCAGATTTCCAAGGCTTTCCATAAAATTGAAACCACACTTTTGGGGAAGTTCTTGGACCAGAAATGGACAGTGGGTGGCTATCGGGGTGGTGATTATGTACTTCCCAACAATGTGAGCTGTAACCAACATCTGCTTACACTAACTTGAGGTTTTATGACTCATCAGATACTTAACATGTACTGTTTTTCTCTGAAAAGTATCTACTGTGTTTTTTGGCATTCCCCACATTCTCAGGACATAGTCACGACCATATTTCTACTCTCTACAGAGGAATTAGAAGAAAATCCCATAGCTTTATTGTTTATGTAGAATTCACATATGTTTACTTTTAGAAATAATAAATGATGGCACAAGAATGCAAAACAAGCAGCAGGAACAGACACTGTTTAATGTCTTCCACATGTGAGAAGAATTACTGTTTTCCCCTGAAAACTATGCACATCTATAGGCTACGCAGAAGAGCTTAGAGAAGTAAATACATACAGGCTCAGCGGAAATTCTGAAATAGTTCTTAAACCACCAATTACACCTATTTTATTTAGCCCAATGAAATGAGGTCAGCTGAAAACTGGGAAAACTCCGGAGACCGCAGTGTCAAGTTACATAATCCATCCCTCAGGAGAGCAGAGAAAGGCTCGAAAAGGGAAGTAAAAGTCCGCCATGCCAGGTCCCCGGCGTTACCCACAGCCCGCGGCTGGCGGCGACCCCGGCGCGGCCCGGGCAGCGCCCTGAACCGGCCCCGGCAGCGCCCCGAGGGAAGCGGCCCCGGCAGCGCCCCGAGGGAAGCGGCCCCGGCCCCGGCCCCGGCAGCACCCTGA